>JANIEQ010000712.1:0-12119 GCA_024708375.1 Oxalis stricta | reverse complement strand
ATCAAAATTCCGTTCATGAACCGACCCGACCCCAATGTGAACCGACCAGAGTTTGGGGTCCGAAGCGATCTATGAGGAGGTGTTCGTTTCTGGTGGAGGAGCTTGAGCTTTTCACGTCGTGGTGGAGTGGAGAGGTGATGGAGACAAATTTACGACAGAATAAACCTTTTGACATGACATGAGTTTCGTCTTTAGGCGCAACTGACATCAAGCTAGCCCAATTGTGAATTTCGTCAAACATTACATGGCTGTATGAATACATATATATATAGATATAATTAGGCCTTGTTAAGAAGTTAAAGAAGTAGGATGGAACCTTATATTATATAGGGCAGGCCTTCTTGATCTGTGGGTCGACCCAGATGAAGCTCATAGAATATAATAGAATGGAATGGATTATAGACAGAAAAGTTGTTTGGATTAATCATACGTGTCGCGTTGATTGATCATCTAAAATAGAATTGTCAAAATCAAAAGTCTTTATCACTACTACTAATCAAACAGTAATTGAGTAACACAAAGCCAAAGGGTCCTTAAATTAGGAGGCTCCAAAGTGATCGAATCCATTCCAATGATATAAAATCGATGAGTCATCTTCGAATCATACCCCAGTCTCAGTGAGAATGTATAGCAAATCATCATATATATTCATATGAACATACGCTAGTTAGTTAGTTGCATACAGGCAGTGCCAGTTGGATCTACAATTCAAAACCACGTCTCAGAAATTCAGATGTGATCTTACCATACAAGAATGATTAATCAATATCTGTGCGTGACTAATCAATTCTTCAAACGTTGACTATAGATAGGAATGTTTTTGCCAAATACATAGTATAATAAAAAGGCAAAATCAAGTTTCAAGTGATTATTTATTGCTCTAATTTAAAATACTAGGTCTACACTATGCCATTTTATGAAAATTGAAAGCAATATATACTAGTACTTCTTAAAATTGATTTGCCTCAACTATGATTAACATTAATAATCTCTAATTCTCACTTCCGAAAACAGATAAGTCAAACATTTCCCACTTGTGCAGGTGTCCCCGCCTCTCCATTCTCTAGTCTACAACAAATTACCTATTTCGTCCTCTTTTGTTTTCAATAAAAGTTTATTGCCGTCTGTCCAAAAACACTTCAACGACCAATTTTATACATGAAATTTGCTATACTTAGAAAATATTAATTTTTTTTACAGAATCATTGCTAAGATAGATTCAAAAAGTTTTCGGTGTACCAATTCAAACGGCGACGACAAACAAAAGAATAAAAATCCAGCGCGTGTTTAATTTAATACAATCAATCAACGAATAAAAAGACTAAATCAGCCTTTCCAGGTGTATATAATCATAATGTTGAAAGGAGGCTATATTTGGCTTTTCCACTTTAAAAAAGAAAAAGAAATACACGGAGTCTATCTAAGAAAAACAAAAACGAATTGGGCAGCAACTACTCTCTCTCTACTCTTGTCTTTTCTTTTTGTTGAAACTGTCAGCAAACACTCTGTTTCTGTTTCTGTTTCTTTTGAACCTTTCTCTCTCTGTGATGTTAATGAAAAAAATAAAATAAATTCAATCATTCTTATCTCTCTCGTTCTTCTTCTAATGGAGAAGCCATCTCCGGCTTCATCGAGTTCCCCAGCTTGATCATCATCACTCTCTGTTTTCTGATTCATTTCTGTTCCAGCCAACCTCAAAACCTCGAAACGTTTTTTCCAGGTCCAGTTCCCTCTCCACAACCATCATCACAGCCGCCGTCATCTTCGTCGAATAAGAAATCAATCGCCATTGCCGTCGGGGTGACGGTTGTCAGCACCTCTAGCTTTCGCAGCTTTGTTCTTTTTCATATTGCAGAAATGCGTATACGCAAAACGAAGAAAATCAAAAGTCAGCGACGCGAAGCTGTCTCAGAGAGGAGGCGGAGGACGCCGTATTTCTCTCGCTCGGTCTTATGGAAGCGGCGTTGAAGATGACCAGGTTCACGGAGATCCCAAGGAGTTTATTGTAGATGAGAATGGATTGGATATGCACTACTGGAAAAACCTCAATAGTCCTCGGGATGGAAAAACTGATGAAATAGTCCCCGAGTTCTCACAAGAAAGTCCCCTGCTTCATAGGGAAAGGACCAGAACAAGATTCGTCCATTGGAATTTTAAATTCTAACGCCGTGCGGCAATCGACTCCGCCGGCAGCGGCTGCTCCCACCCCCACCGCCGCCACCTCCTCGTCCCGCTAAGAAAGATCCACCTCCCCCTCCGATCCCTAAGGGTCCAGCACCGCCTCCTCTTCCTCCGGGGAGAAAAGGTCCGGCGGCGCCACCATTGCCGAGAAAAGTATGTCGGCCGACGCAACAAACGGAGAGTCTTCAGACGGTCAGGTGAAACTGAAGGCATTGCATTGGGATAAGCTCAACCCGGATAACAATAATCGGTCTATGGTCTGGGACAGAGTCCATAAAGGTTCATTCAGGTAAATTCTACTATTCTAGTACTGACTTAACTCCTTTCAGAGTGTTTCTTGTTTTTTTAATGATTTTCCATTTTATTCTGTCAATTAATGTACTCCCGGGTTTTGATTTTACGCAAATAGTATTTGGAATAAATTCGATAATTTCAAGGAATCACAAATTGTCACATCGTGCGAATTGTATCTAAATTTTGGTGTTATATGTTTTTGCAGCTATGATGGTGATCTTATGGAAGCTCTTTTCGGATATGTTGCGACCAACAACAAATCGCCCGGAAGCAATGTCTTGGCGATTCCAAGTCCCCAGTCTAGTAATCCTGAACGAATCGTTCTCCTCGATCCTAGGAAATCGCAAAACATTGCAATCGTGTTAAAATCTCTAGGCATTTCACAAAACGAAATTCTAGGAGCACTCTCCGAGGGTAAAGGACTGAATGCAGATACTCTGGAAAAGCTTACGCGAATTTCCCTAACCAATGAAGAAGAAATTGTAATCCTAGAGTTCGAAGGAGACCCGACGAGACTTGCTGATGCAGAATCATTCCATTATCACCTCCTGAAAGCGGTTCCATCGGCTTTTACTCGTCTCAGAGCTATGCAATTCAGATTCAACTACGATTCCGAGATCCTCCAGCTTAAACAAACCCTAAAAACACTCGAATTGGCCTGCCAGGAGCTTCGGAAACGAGGACTGTTTGTGAAACTTCTTGAAGCAGTCCTGAAAGCAGGAAATCGAATGAATGCTGGAACTGCCAGAGGGAATGCTCAAGCTTTTAACCTAATTTCTCTTCGGAAGCTCTCCGATGTTAAGAGTACTGACGGAAAAACTACACTTCTTCATTTCATCGTGCAAGAAGTGATCCGATCAGAAGGGAAGCGGTGTGTTTTGAACCGGAATCGTAGCTTGGGTCGAAATAATAATAGCAAGAATAGATCGAGTATTGATAATCCGACACTGAAAGAGGAAAGGGACGACGAGTATATAAAGCTAGGATTACCTCTCATTGGAGGTTTAAGTTCGGAGTTCTCCAATGTGAAGAAAGCAGCTATGATAGATTATGATGATTTGATCGGAACTTGCTCAGGTCTAACAAAACGTACATCGGAAATTCGTGAGCTTATATCTCAATGTGTTGTTTCTGACGGGAAAGAAAGATTCGGGATTGAAATGAAAGGATTCCTAGATGCAGCTGAAGAAGAGTTGAGAATTCTAAAGGAGGAACAAACGAGGGTAATAGATTTTGTTAAGAATACAACTGAATACTACCAAATTGGTGCCTCGAAAAATCCTGCCACCAGCAAGCTTCAACTATTCGTCATTGTTAAAAGATTTCTTAATTATGGTTGATCAAGCATGTATTGAGATTACTAGAAATATGCAACGGAGGAAGACAAAATTAGGATCTTCTTCGTCATCGCCAAGGTCACCACCTGCAAGGTTCGAGAACTTGCCAGAACATTTCATGAAGAAAGAGAGGTCCAGAAGTAGTAATTCTAATGGATCAGATTCTGATGATTCCTGAATTCTTTTTCACTCTTAGAATGAAAAAGCGCTCCATGTAGATAAAATCGTACAAAATGTACAAACAATATCTTCCATTTTTTGGTTCGAATGTGTGAATCTGTAATTAAAATCTCGGAGTAAAACTTTCAGTACATTGAATTTTTTGCAGCTTCCAGTTAGTCAATGTTGTTAAGCGATGCATCTGTTTAGCTTTCCTAGACATTCTAGGAATCGAAAACCAAACCAAACCAACTAGCCTCAATTTCACCGAGTGGAATCGGCTATATGAATCATCGCATTTAAGTCCAAGAGCAATATGTAAGTCACATGCCATATTATAAGCCATATAATATAATATCATGTATAAAATACGATAATAAAATAGATATAATAAATCGTTATCGGAATCGAAAAGTTTCTGAAAATTTGTTCCGATATACTACCTTCGTCCCAAAATAAATACAAATTTTTACATGCAATTTGCATTGAAAAATTTGCATCTATTTTGAGGCGAACGAAAGTATAAGCATTATTGCTCTACAATGATGTTATTACTTGTGCAGGCAAGTTTTAGTTTTTTTACTATCTTCAATGAAAAGGTCATCCTAAACATGTTCCTGAAATCATATGACTCTATAAGTAATCTATACATCTGATCGAATTCTTACACGGTCTCAAGGAAATCCTAAAATTGAATAAAAAATTACAGGGGCGTCTTGACATGGTCTCAACTAAGACCAAGGCTAAAGGAACGGATATATTTTAATGGAAACTTCATGGATAAATCTGTTCCGACTCTTCATCAAAGAAAAAAGAAAAAACCTGTCCTTACTCTTTCAAAATTGCCAAGGTGTTGCTTTTCAGATGACCCCCTATAATTTTTTCTAAAGAAGGGATACACCATCTTCATAAATTCTTTATCGTAAATGATAGACTGCAGTTCTGTACTGAAAGTCAACTCATGACAAGTAAATCGAAGACCAAGCACCCGTTGACTAAGTCAACTCATATGTTGATTAAAGTTATGTCAACGTATGAGCCAAGTATGCTGAAAATGACACGTTTGTAGCAGTAGTAGGCCCTAGTTGGTCATCAGGAGTTGAAAAAAGTCAGATTTTCTGGAGAAGAACTCTAAAAAATATAACATGATTCTACATGTAACTTGGGTAGAGAGATGGAAGAATGTAATAGTTTCAACTTTTAAAAGTGTACATGAATTTCGGACTCTACAACAACTTGTGAACATTATTAACATACAAACCCCACCATCATAAACAAGATGATCAACAATGAAGGGATTGCTTTGTTGAACTACTTCACATATGCAGTCAGTGATCAATGACTGGTTGTTTGCCAAATATGTCATGCTTGGTTGATTGAGGACGACAACCACTTCGCTTTCGTACATAATTCTTCAAGTCCAATGAAATTAATTAAGCCTTCCAAGCAGACATTTTCGTTTCGTCATCTCCTCCAAACCATTGTCGTGTATTTTTGAATCCTTTTAAGCTTTCAGGACCCACGACGAACATGAGCAATGATTTCAATTCTTGGAAATCCCCTGTACATAGACATGGAGCCATAAATCGACTTATACAACACATAAGCTGAGAGATGAGGCTATATAAAACACCAAAATACAGGGAAGTATAGGCCCACTAATGCAAGTGATAATAGCGAACAAAAATGGCTGGATTGATTCTGTGTTTTAATGCATTTCATTTAAGGCAAAGGAACAAAGGCTTCATGTCTGGCACTCACTAGGAATTATATCTGGGGATAACTAAACAAAACAATCAGCAATTGCATAATAACAATTTTTAAGTGAAATGTGTGTACCTTATCTGAACTGTTTATAAATGATTTAAGTCCCCGATGAACACCTGCCATTGATCTGGCTTTAGAAGTAAGGGAACGCCTGGGCTGTTTGATATCTGCCTCTCTTAGTATCTCCTGCAGCAATCATATTTTGTTGTCTAAACATATACTGTACTTATTAATATGAATTGGGGAATTTAAATATAATGTATTAGTAGTATATATACCTTAGATTTTGCCTGAATGCGTGCTTTCCCTGCCTCTCTTGCTTTGGATTTTTCCTCCAACTTCTTGGAAAACTAAAAACAAATAGTAAAATATGAACAAAAATGCAAAAATATTGTAATATTTTGTCAGAATTCTGAAAGAATTTATGGTTATCTACAAACTGAAGAGGAGGGAGAGAGAGAGTACCTCTCTTCTTCTCTCTTTCTTATCATCATTCATTAGGCCGAGGGAAGAAGGGGCAGCCTTAGCATTCTTTTATCCACCGCAGCAGTTTTGAGAATCCTATCAACAGCCCAACGATAAAACAATTTAGCTACATGTGAATGTGATGATTCAAAAATATGAAGGAATCTGTTATATAGTTGAAAGATAAAGGTGCAATCCTGATGTATTACCCTCCATTTTCTTTCGGACGAGCTACTGAGGCATTAACTCTCTCATTAGTTGCTTTGGCGGGAACCTGCTCCGGAAATAAGTATTCAAAATAAGAGGAAAGTTGAAAGAATTCTCTTAGCAGATTTTAAAGAAGAAAAAGGCAAACCTGATCTGGGATTGTGGATTGGACTTCATTAGAAGACTTCAAATTGTTGTAACTGTTCTGAAATGTCTTAAAAGCACGTTTGACGATTTCCTTATCCCCCATGTGCTCCATAATAAAAGATTTTCTAATTGGCCTAACAGAATGTGGTTCAGAATTTGATGGATCAGAAGAATTTGTCGGGTCCAGACTAAGGGACATGTGCAAGGATTTAGGACCGACTTCCTTGGATTCCACAGACGACGAAGGATTCTTACTAGTCCTTAATAAAGATGAAGTATTTCCCCCCCTTCCCCATTATGGAAGACCTGGACATGGAGGCATTGCAAGAGAAGTTGGAGCAGGCTTTGACACTCTGTCTCTCGGAGTAGAAAATTGCGTTTGGAAGCTTGATTTAGTAGAAATTTGTGTTTTACTCGCAGACGGTAGAAGAAGAAAAGTGTGTTCTAGATAGAATTAGGAGTAGAAAGTTGTGTTTTTGACATAGGTGATACCGGTTTCTTCTTTATCTTTGGCATATTTTTCTCTTTACTCGCCAGTGTAACCTGAACAAAAGAAATTTGCAAGTCTGTATAAAATGAGAAAGAAACTCAATTTCCACCAGAAACTATAAATTGCGATTATTTACCTTGTGAGGCTCCTTAGAAATACGCAATTTTACATTTTCTTCTCTAATCTTTACAATGTCCTGAGACACAGGTGGAGTTTCCTTCTCTACTTCTTCCTTGGGAACTTCTTCTGCTCTGATAGACTTAAGACTATCCACACTTAAATTCATTTCTCGTTTCACTTCCTGCGACACGATTTGACATTCCTTGGTAATCATTTCATCTTCTTTCGTCTCCGCTTTGATAGACTTGTGACTATCCACACTGCCATTCATTTCTTCTTTAACTTCCTCAACTGACACGATTTGACATTCTTTGGTAATCATTCCATCCTCGTTCGTCTTCTCAGCATCAAAATTTATTTCTTTTTATCAACAACAATAACACCAGCCTCATTCGCCTCATCAATATGGATCTCATTCGACTCGACATCTACTATCATTTCTTTTTCAACAACATGAGACGAACTTCTGTCCTCTGATAAATCAAACTCAGTTTCATCAGCCCTGCCACTATTTTCAGTCAGATCTTCATCACTGAATTCATTTGATCCCAACGGTGAACTACCCATTTGTTTTTCTTGATCCAATAACTCAGCCTTTTTGGCAGCAATCTTTTTGTAATGAGCTTCAAAGTAAGCCTTTTTCTGTGCTACAGATCCAGGTGTTGCACATTTCTCAACTTCTTCCAAGTACTTATTTGGAGAGAAAGTCGACCATTTTTCCCAAGAGAGGGAAGAATCATTGTCAAATCGACCGAACGAAACCGACACCTCCAGTGCAGGATTCGAGGGAGCTGTCTCTCCCAACTGTCACAAAACCAAAATCCAGATATTTTCTCAATCAATCAACAAATATTCGACAATTCACAGACATAAACATCAAAGGAAAATCGAATACTGAATTGGAACTAACTGAGAATCAGATAAAAAAAAAAAAAGAATGATTGAATTTAACCAATGGGCAATGGCCCATATCAAAGAGACACATAGGTGTACCTTGTCTCCATTTAGAGAATGCACCATTGATTCGCCCATTAATTCTCAACAAAAGAATCAAAATACCACACAGAGAGCTCACTCCAAGTTACAGATCAAGCTGTAAACACCAAAGCCTGCAACTAACATGGGTTTGTTATGATAAATTCAGAGAATTAGATGAAACAAACAAACAAGAATAGACAATTTGATCAATGGAGACAAAAAGAAAACTTGTAAAAAAGTAATTCAATTATACAAAAGAGGAGGGCATGTGCTTATGTTTGTTCAATTACTATTTTTTTTTCCTATACATCCATTATCATTTTCACCTTTTCAGAGGAATGAGGTTCTTGTCTGTTTCTCACACAGTTCCAAACTTTCTAAACCATAATGGAACCCCCAATCATCAAAGCACAATATAAACTATAATCAAATCTCAAAAAGCATTAAACAAACCCACCCAAGTTAAATTTCCCAAAAAGATCCAAACTTTTAAGAGCTATTAACAGCAGTTTGCAGCCACACATACAAATTAAAGGCCCCAACTTTAGAGCAAAATTCAGCAAGAAAAAAAAACAAAAAAACAAAGATATTCAGAATCACAAAACAAAATGTAATCTTAAACAACTTACTTAAGGTGGAAAGGGTATGTAATTGGAATCTGAAAGAATGATTTTGGAGAAAGATTGAGGAAAGATGAGATTAGCAGCAGGTATTGAAAAGTTGCTGGCAAGAAAGGCCCACCATTGGCTTGCTACAGTAAAGAGAAGGATTAAAGTATGGAATTGGATAGAGAGAAGCAACTGAAGTGAAGTGAGTGAGAGTGAAACCAAGTGATGTGGGTCTGTCTGTCTTTGCAATAAATTATGTGAACCGCTTTGGACAGTTGTGGGTTCTTTTAGATTGTAATTCAGCGAATTAGATAATTCACCGAAAAAAAATACGTCGTCGTTTCAACTTTTCATATGGGCTCAAATGAAATAATGGGCCTGACAATATGAGAATTAGGTTCTAACTCCTTTGTAATTTTAACGTACAGTATATGATATGACATGCCACGAAAACCTATGCACCAAAACCCTTAACCAACGACTAAAAGCAAATTGATATTCAAAAAAAACGAGTAAAGCAAAGTAGACAGAAAGACGGAGATGCAGTCGAGAAGACGCTGATTTCAATGTGAAGATAGGGGAACAGAGTCGTGAAACTCTCCAGTACTACAAGGATTTTGGGCTTATGATCGATAAAATGTTTAATGAGCCCAAAACATCAGAGTGCATAAGGAGGAAGGGGATGAGAGAATAAAGAGCAGCTAACGATCCAGACGGATTCATGATCGAGATTATCATGAGAATGCTAAATATATATAGATAGATAGATATAAGAGAGAGAGATCGAACAAAATCCTGGAGATTTGGAGAGGTCAATGATGAGCTTCTTTAATCTATACTGTCTCATGGAATCTGTTTCGTTGTTGTCTCCTTGAACTCGGCATCTTCTGGAAGTTCTCCTGTGGTCTTCTGACTGTCTCTTCCGGGTTTTTTGTCTATTTTTGCTTTTAGTGAGTTCGTGTAGGATTTTGGGTGAAATCATGTTATATAATACCCAGTTATTTCATTTAAGCCTATATCGGGATATAATTTTAAGGAAAAAACTTCACTCACTGCAAGATGAGAGAACTCTCTCATCTGTCCCATAAAAAAACGACACGTGGCACTAACTAAAAAATATTATCTTGCCATTTTAACGCCTAAAACCAATAAAGATCTTTTTTGATATTTTAAAAACTTTAAGGACTTTATATGACACTTGAAATTTTGCGGATCGAGACATTATCCAATAGATTTCCGTCCCTAAAAATTATTACATCTCTATCCATCTGGTTTTGATTTTGACTTTGCGAAGTGTAGTACTAGTACATATGATGCTGCAACTTCTTCATTCCATAGCAGATCCAATCTCTCGATAATCACTTCAAAGAAACCATTTTTTAATTTCTTCTTCATCGAATTTGGTGACCAATTTGAATTGGACTCCTTCATTCTCAATAGCGAGATTGGTTTTGCTCGATCGGAGCATGCCAAGTCCTAATTTCATTGAATCAACCTCAAAATCCAGCTCAACCCAATGAACAAGTCAACGATACGATACGAAACCCGAAAAAACCCTTCTCAAGATTCTCCCTTTTTCATTACTACCTCTATTTTCTCGCTTGTTCATCTTCAACTCTCGTGATTTCATGCTTTGAAGCGGTCAACGCCAGAGACTAGGTGGTTTGGTTCTTCCAATTTCAGGTCATCGCCGTTGCTTCAATCTTTCTATTATATTCCGTTATCCGTCTGCTGAATGGTCACATATAGTATTTCAATTTGCCCAATTCGATTCTAGATTTGGTGTTATTATTTGCTTTCGTTGAGGAATTCTTATTGTATTACTTGCAAAGAAGGATACAAGTGGGATTGAAAATCGTTACTTTGACCTAATTTTTGGACCAATCTTGATTTGTGTTGTTTATCCTTGTTCTTGAGTTGAAATTTTCGAACTCCGATCAAATTTTTCTTAAAGTCCTTAAAGTTTATTGCCTAAAAAGATCCACATAACTCTGTCATATAAAGTCCTTAAAGTTTTTCTTATTGTCCGAAAAAGATTCTTATTAGTTTATTAGACGTTAAAAAAAACGAGAATAATTTTTTTTATTAGTGCCACATGTCGTTTTTCTATTGGATGGCGGATGAGAATGTTCTCTATTGTTGTAGGAGTGAAGTTTTTCCTAATTTTAATTATGTTAAAAGTTCATGTAATGGACTAGTCGAGAAAAAATCAAAATAACTTAAGAAATGAAGAGATGAAAGTAAAATGATCGAAACTAGTGTTATTTAACATTGTTTATTTAGTGTTTAAACAAGTTTTTGGTCGTTAAAAGTTAATTTCCAACTAAATCGTATGATGACTATCTTGTTATTGTTGACACGGACAATTTATTAATTTGTTTTCCATATGCTTTTTGACTCACAGTGGTAGAGGCCTCATCTTTTCCTTTTCTTAATTGCGCTCTCTTTTGTGTACTAATTCGTTGATGGTATTCCTTAACGACGAGCTTCGAGAGTTATGTTTTCACTCTAGTTACCTACTAGTAGCAATGGGGTGGAACTTGAAAAGTTTTTCGAGTAGGTAAATCTCCAAAATGTATTGAGAAGATTCAAATCTAAGACTGACAAATTCAGCGAAACACTTAACAAGCAATGTTGTATTAGACCAATTGTTTATTTTGAATTGTTTATTATTATTATTTTGAAATTTATATTGAGTTATTTGTGTGTATATATATTCACTAGTGATATATTTTTCATATACATGCTCATTTAAATTTTTTCAGGGGAAATGACATAGGTCCTCCCGGCCCTTAGGGTAGATCCGTCTCAAGGTATATAATTTAGTCGAGTAGGTAACTAGGGCGACACATCAAGTGATTTACTTTTAGAATTTCAAGTATTTGAACTCGTTAAACAACCACTTTTAATCTTCAAAGAGTTATTCTCGTGTATCGAGCGAGTTGAGTTCTGGTAATAGAGTCTTCCTCGATAGGCATTTACAATTTCAAGTATGTACTAGTTTCGTCCCGAAACCATATATGTAACGACTTGTTTTTCTTCAAGCAGTTCCCGATTGGGTTCAGCGTATGACGTTTGGTTCAATAGTGAATCATGTCGTAATTAATTGAGAATTAATTGGTTGGCATATTTGACAAAAGACCGATTTGGAAATACATTGAAGACTCCTAAACCAAGAAGGAAAATGATATTTGACAAAATATTCTTTTATTACTTAATTTCTATTTTGGATCCAAGTGAAGAAAACCCTCTCTATATCAAGGTATATAAAAAGAAATCGCAGAGTATTTTTTTTACTTGTCCTTCGGACCAGTTTAACACATGAAGAGGAGCTTGACGTTACCGTTGAAGACTTTCTCGAGGTAT
>JANIEQ010000711.1:0-13081 GCA_024708375.1 Oxalis stricta | reverse complement strand
ACCTTACCATAGGTACTAGGTCAAAAGGGGGCCAGTGTTTAGTGTACTGAAACAGTCTTCGGTATCAAATGTTGAATTATGGAAAAGATGAAAGTATGTATTGAATCGTGTAGAATGGAAAGTGGTGTGGACGAGTTAGCAAGTATGTTGTAACTAATTTAGAATCATCCATTGACTCATTTTAGAGCCGTAGTAGAAAAACCCTCTTTTGGTGGAGTTTTATGAAATTACAGAGCGAGTCCCCTTTTTTATCTCTTTCCAACACTTAGGTCCTTATCAAAGTTATCAACTGCTGAGAAAAACAGAGAGTATTTTTTTTTAAATAATTCGTGAATGATTTTTTAAATTGGGTTATAGGGGTTTTTCTTCCTTTTTTTTTTTTTGCATTATTTCTAACATTAGTCACGATCATGGAAGATAAGGTCAAAATACACGTACCTTGTGGACCATGTTCAACTAATCCTAATTGTTTACACAAGTAAACCATACTTGAGGATAATCTTAACGAGATACTCAGCGATCATAATTAATTGTCGCTTTTAACATATAATTTATATAAAAATTTGTATAGGAAAAATTGACCGTTAGAGTTAGGATAACTAGTTAGTTTGATGTTATCAAACCATTTACGATATTTAACTACAAAATCTTTTATCAAAGAAACAAAATAGACAAATGCCCATCGATTTGAAACCAACATGCCATTATTTTTGCTTTTACATTTAAACATTTGTAAGATAAAGTTTTTACTTTTTTACATGAAACACATTTAAGTGTAGCAAACTTAATTGTTTCGTTGAAAAAAACGAAATAGTGTGGAGAACATGCAAGTGGATCAGAATAAAATCAAATCAAATTGACTTTCACCACCATCAGATTAACCAGTCCCAAAATAATGCTACCTCTTGGCCACGACATTGGTATCTATCTCATTACTTTTAATCCATGGTCTGGTTAACTTCTAATTAATTCTTTGAATTGGACCTGATAATTTTCAATTCAATCAACCTCCCTAGGAATTCTAATCCACAATCCTAGGAATTCACGAAAAGAAACGGGTAGGATCTTACCAAGAAGACTTCAGCTTTTTTTTTTCTCTGTTTCTACATAATTCACAATCCTAGGAATTCTAATCTCTAACTTGTTCATTTTTCTTTCTCAGATTCTTTTTCTCGAGAATATATCCTTTCGATATCTAGTCATTTTAATAATTGTCTCCTCAAACTAATACATCATTTGAAAAACCTGACATTTTGATCATTCAAAATTAATTGACAAATTAAAAAACCTGATAACAAAATTCACACTAGCAAATAAGGGCTCTGTAATTTCCTAATGAGCTGAACTGTGCTAGGCTACAATTTCCTTGGCACACTCAAACACAACCTGTAAATCAATCAAATTTCAATAACCTAAGACAAAAATCAGAATTATTTCATGGTAAACTTTACTTTTCATTACCGACTTAGATATGAACAAGAAAAGAAAGCTGCAGCTTCTTGTTTTGCGATGAAAAATGGAAGGAAGTATGATTCTTAGCCTTACCATAGGTTGTCTCAACAAAGTGCGCCTTTTATACAGAGATGGATGCCAGTATACCTGAAAAGGACTTCAAGGACCAATTGTTGAATTATGGAAAAGATGAAAGTATCTATTGAATCATAGAATGGAAAGTGCGGACGAGTTCGCAATGACGTCAGTGACCAGTTTGGAATCGTCGATTGATTCATTTGAGACCGTAGTTGAAAAACCCTCTTTTGGTGGAGGTTATGAAATTACAGACGAGTCCTCTTTTGAATATCTTTCTACACTTAGGTCCTTATTAAGTTATCAAGTGCTGAATTTTGTTTATCTAATTATATAATTTCGTCTTATAATTACATTATTTCATCTTATAATTATACTATTTAATCTTATATTTATATAATTTTTATGTAGAATGTGAAAGTGAAAACAAACTTTCCCTCCAGAATTAATGAATCTTCACGTTGGCTGCGTTTGGGGTTTGTGTGAACAAAAGCGACGTTGTTTCATGTCCTTTGCTTACTTTCAAGTCACAGACTAACGATTAGAGCCAATTTAAGGAAGGGAAATTATAATAACAATTCTGCTGATGTAATTCACCTAATGAAATGGGTAGGATCTTTCCAGGAAGAGTTCAAGAATCTCTCCATATTTCTATTACTAGACCATCTCTGTTTCTACATAATCCACAATCCTAGGAATTCTTATCGATCTCTAAGGATAAAGAAACCTACACAAGCAAGCACAATTTGTGCGTCTTTTTTCCTTCTTTTTCCCTCTCTCTTTTAATGGAGTTTTCCTGTTTTTTTTTTACATTAGATTCTGATCAAAAGCGATGGATCCTAGATGTTCTTGCTGTCATGCATGCTTCACCGAAAATGCAATCTTGATTTGCACCAGCAGCTTGCAGGGCAATTGCGAAGTACTGACATACGATGGTCGAAAGAGCCGGTGATGTTGGAGTAGGTCATCTCAAGGGGCTCGAGATCATTGAAGCACGAGCTGCAGTGAGAAGAAAGAAAAGAAAGACTTGAAGGCCAGAGTTAACTTCCAGCGAAGAAACAAGCCTTGCAGAAGAAGCGGTCGACTAGCTGAAGCACCTGTCTTCGACAATTCACTCGTGGAGAGCTTCTACAAGATGCTAGTGGAGTTTTCGAAGAAAATCGAAGCAAAACGAGTGCTCGGAAAAGTCGAGCGAGTGTTGAAGAAAGGTGTTCTGCGGGAAGGATGAAACTGCACATCGTCCGGAACGAAGGACTCGGCAGTACCTGCAAGAAAACTTGGGGACTCGGGTGGAGTTTCGGAAAAGTCGTCGACGGAAATCCTTGCAAACGATCTGCGGACCGGCCGGAGCAAAGTCGGAGGTCGTGGCATATATGAAAACACTCGGGAAGGTGTCGCCTATACTACTTCTAAGAGCAATTGTCCAGCAATTCCCTAAATCGAAAAGCCCCAAATCGGTTAGGGTTCTATCTTTAATTTCAGTCCAAGTCGTTTAATTCTGCAGTTTTCAATAAATTAGTTAAGTGGGTAGCTTCGTCTTGTTGAAACGAAGAAGTTGGTATGCTCAATTTTGTCCGGGATGGCCTGGAAGTCATAATGTAAGTTCGAGTTGTTCTGTGAAGAACGGAAATCAAGCATTGTCGGTTGAAGGCACGGCAGTTGTGTTTGTTGACGGAAAAATGTCGAGAATACTCCATTGAAGGAGGCGAAGGTTCAGATTGAAGTTCTAAGAAGATCGCAAAATGGGTCCGTAGGCTAGAAGAAAGCTTGGCCGTCAAGCAAACGGCGAAATTCAAATTTTAGTGTAGTTTTAATTCAAGTTAAAGTTCAAATGAAGTTGTTAGAAGTAAGAAGAAGAAGTTAAGAAGAAGATTCAGTCGTGATCAAGCTCGAACGAAAGTCAACCCGAAAGTCAACAAAAATGGTGTTTTTCGCAAGGAAGAAGATGAAGTACGGTCAGCTCGCTTTTACTTGTTTACGGTGCGGATTTACTCGAAAACGCGTTGTGAACAAGTCATAGGTGAATTTCAGTTGCATAGGGAGTAGGAAAAACGAATTGTGTGGGAGAATACCACTTTTAGTTTTACTTTATGGTTTCGGTTTTCCAAAATCCAGTGCTGTATTTGCTTTCCCATTTCGTGTAGGACGTCGAGCATGTTCGACCCTATATATAGAGTCATTCTGTTATTTTGAAAGTTAAGAAAGAGGAAGGAGAAAAGAAAACAAGTTAATTGAGCGTTCAATACAAAAATTAAATAGATTGAAATCGCCATTTTTCTTCACTTTTCTTCTTCGTCTTCTTCATTTTTACAGTTTTATAAAACCTTGGTTGCATTGGTGAGAGAAGCCATAGAATACCCAAAACCGAAATTAGTTTTTCTTAGGATCCAAACAATTTAGATACCAAAATCAAGCCTTAGATTTAAGTTTTTAGCATCAAATCGTTTCACAAAATGGATATGATTACAATCCTGTTTTTAGTTCAAGTTTTCTTAATCTTCGTCTTCTTCATTTCATCTTTCCGAGTTGTTATTGTTTCGTTCTTGTGCTCTTCATCCTGTGAGCGCAGATTCATCTTTGTCTTTGTTCAGTGAGCTGTGATTGGCGATGTCTTCGTCCTGTGGTCACGGTCTCAAAGCCATTCTACTTGTGCTAGCGGAATCTGTTGGCACGGTAAGGCTCCATCGTGTGACTCTATTGCCTCTAGCTAAATGGCTAATGCCATGAAAGAATATAAGTTTTCTCTAATAAATAGCTAAATGGCTAATGTCATGGATATCTCCGGAAGGAATGAGTTTTGGCATATATCCAAGTGAACCACAAGTTTGAGCAAGAACAAGGATTTCTAAATGTGGTATAGTTGAGAGCATTAAACACGTTTCATAATGACCAGTTTAAAGTGTTCAAATCCTTCCAGAAATACTTTAATTGTTCTTTGAGGAATTTGACTAAAACACTTTCAAGGCATTGCTGATTGTATTAGTAAAGAAACCCAAAAATGAGCTTTAAATACTATTCTTATTGTCATGTTTGAATTCTTGTGAAGCTAAACCAACTTATTGAAAGTTTTGAGACGGAAAGAGTAACGCCAAAAAGCAAAACTATGTAACAGTGTAGAGGGTAAAGGTGTAATTGTTATTATTATAATCATATCGCAAAGGAAGGAGAAAAAAGAAATTTTGATTTACATCACATAATTTACTTAAACTTACAAATAATTAACCACATAATTCACGAATTATTTTGAAAAATAACTAGCTAAAAAGATACTAATATAAATTGTAAATACAACACATAATGGTCAAGAGCCTATAAAAGAAGAAGTAAAAATAAAAATCATAAAGAAAAAGGCAATGAAGACATTCCCTCAGAAAAAAAAAAATAATAAACACATTCTGTTTGTCATGAATTGATGCACTTGGAACTTCCTTCAGATTCTATTATCGCCATAGAATTGGATTCCCATCGAATTGGTATTTCTTAATTGCATAATGCTTCTCATTGATTATCATTTTTCAAGGATACTGATGTGGCTCAATTTTCTTGGAACTTTCTTCAATTCCTCGCGTCTTGATATCTCTAAATGAGAGAGAACACGCATCGCTCCCTTATGAATGGTTAACTCCTTTATGTTGTGTGAAGTCCACTCTAGACCCTACTTTAATATCGAGAATAATGTTTGTTAGTATTTATGCTTGTAATATATCTTATCTTGAAATGCGGAAGTGGATCCTATTGATGTCTCGTAGCCTGAACTTTATTTGTCTAATTAATTTGAAGAGAAAGAAATATGTTTTGTAGAATCCGTAAGCTTATATGCTTAGTGAGATTTTTCATTTTAAAACAAATTCACGAAATCAAGTTAAATTGTTTCGTCTGTAAATAATTTCAATCAATATGAAATATTTCGATAGCAAAAGTAAATATTAAAAAACTTTTCAATAAATTATTATCACTATAAGTATTTCTAAAAACGAAATATTAGTTAAAGTTAACTTTACTAGATTTTAATAGATATAAGATATTTCAAAGCAAATAGAAATACGTGTTAAACTTTACTTTCTTAAAAATTCCCGTGAGAAAATACTTTAGTGATTCGGAAGAATCCATTCGTATGTGCACCCTTGACACGGGCGGCTGAGCTCAATATATGATCCGAAGACCTGGTATCTACTCCGGATCGCACGTACACGATCATCAACAGAGTGATCAATTGGATCACACGTACATGACCATCAACAATTGATTATATTCTATGGGGTTTGTTACTCAATTGGGTCGCACGTACACGACCATCAACAATTGATTATATTATATGGGTTTTGTTCAATTGGGTCTCACGTACACGACCATCGACAATTGATTATATTCTACGGGTTGTTACTAGTATATTATAAAAGCAAAAACTTGCTTTGAAGGTTTTTTTTAAGGTTCTATCCAGCTTTTTAAATCTATATATTTTTATCTATATACATAAAGATATAAGTATGCCATACTATTTAAGGTTCATAAAACATCGAAAAAAAATTCGATAAGAGATTATATGGCATAGTTCTTATTTGGAAGCAATTAAAATATTCATGTTGTGAAAAATAAAATAACTCACAATCGTTGAAGTCGTGTATTCGTAGTACATCCTCCGTAGAGTAGCTCGTGCGATTCCGTCTCAAATCGATACTAACGTTAATAACTATCGAATTCTACATGATAAAGTAATTTTTGTATACTTTAAAGGGTTTGACGTTTATTTGCTGTTATATATTACATCTTGCTTTCGATCCGCGTGAATTATTGACCCTAATGACATCGATAATTTGTTAACCGTACTTCTAAGCTAATGACGTAGAAATAAAATGCTAAATACGATTTCGTACTTACTTGTTAGATTTCTACACGATTAATTTAATTAATTAATCACTAACGCGAAATATTTATTTTGACAAATAAATATTTTTTTTAAAATTATCAAGGCATGAAATTATATTTTATCAATTAATAAAATTTCACAAAAATTAATTTTTATAATGAAATAATTGATTTAAACGAAAATATATAATAAAATTAATTAAACCTATCATTTGATTATTTTTAAAATTCAGAAATTATTTTGACCAAAATTTTACATAATCAAGTTCAAAATAATTAATAATAATTACTGTAAAAATTTCATAAGTTCGAACAAATAAATAATATTTTATTAGGTTCGGAAGATCTAAAAATAAAGTTTAAGGTTTCCATTTAGGGTTGGAAACCGATTCTGCATCGAACCGGATCGAACTAGTTTAAAAACGTGAAATGACGAAACAACTCTTCACCAAAAACATTGCCGCGTTGGCTTCGCTGTAGTTTTTAAAAATAGAGGGGTATAATGGACTTTTAATAATAAACAGGTTATAAAAACGAAAGTCGAACCGAATCGGTTCATTCCATCGTCTTCAACCTCCGAATCGCGATCTCCTTTCTCACTCCATCGCGTCGTTGTCTCGCTCAACACACCGACGACGATTCCGGCAACTTCAGAGCCTTGACACCGCTCACCCATCGACTCGTTTCGACGTCACGAACACGATGGTAAGGTTAGATTTCCTTGACTCGTCTTATTTTGCTCAAAATCATGAATTTAGTGGTTCGGTTCGATTTTTACAAAACTACAAATCTCGATCCCATCTTCTAATATGTTGTTCTATGGATTATGGGTAGTGTTTTAATGCGAAAAGTGCTGTGATTATATGACTAAAAGTGGGCGAATTTTACCTTGATAGGTGACAACCACCGGTTCTGCTGGCGAGTTCGTACTAGAAGACTCGACGCATGCCCATGGAGTTCTCCTCGTGGTCGAACTCGGCGCAAAATCGGCCGACTTAGTCACGACTCGAGTTGAACTCGGTGGCTTAACGACGTCCGATCGACAAATTGACACCGGATCCGAGATCGTGGTCACTTCCTCTACAACATGTTGTAAATTTGAAGTACTCCGGTAAAATTGATTTTTTTGGCATCATGAAATAATCGATTGAATCAATTTATTTCGTGTATTAAGGTTTGTATGGAATTGAACTAGAAATGGCTTACCCGATATCATGTGTTTTGAATTGAATTGGAAGTGTATATTTTCTAGATTGCATCGACAACTGATGACAAAGAGCAGGGAAGATGATTTCAACATTGTTTAAGGATCTTTGTCCGACATTTCTATTGTGTGTATTCTTAGATGAATTTCGTATTAGGAACTTTTCTTCTTCATGTTTATATATATACAGTAATTTCCATGTATTGAATTATCGCCTATATTAATTTAGTCTAGGAGCGGATTTCACCTACTCGTCTACATAGGCTTTTTGACTTATTGAAGAATGATTGTAAGATTTAAGCGGTTTGTAGTTGAATGATATAGTGTGTACGTATGACTTCTTCTCCCATTGTAGCTAGCTGGTAGAGAAGGACATTGACAGTTAGATGTATGTTGTACTTGGTGATAGTTGAATTTTTGTGTGAGCAATCGACATGGTATTATGTTTTCCGTCGGTGAAGATAAGTAACATGTTTTTGTTGATCAAGAGAAATTCAATAGTCAGAGGTGTTAATTTGAAAGTGATAGTAAATGTGTGTACAACTATAATTTTGGGATGCATATTCATTTTGTATGTACGAGTGTGTGGACGAGAGTTTGTGTCGGTTGAAATTGAGTTTTCCACAAGTAATTCACGTTAAAAGATTTGCTTCGACAAATGTTGAATTTTTGTCAAAGATAGTGAATAGTAAAAGTTAAACATGATGAACATAAAAGCAATTGAAGAGTAGTGATTTCGGATTAAAATATCATCGGAATTAATTGATTAATTGGTTAGTTATATTTAGTTTCCGAAAATCTATGCGGATTAAATTTCGATATCACGATGTTCAATTATTCGACTATTTATTTATTATTAAACATATGAGTTTTAATCTATCACTGAGTTTTAATTTACTTGATTCGATTCCATCGTTTTGTATTCTAAATATATATAATATCGAAGAAAATAAAGTTCATGAAAAATCACTCTTCGTTATGTATATTCTACGATTCAAATTCCTATCGGCATTACGGGGCATTACTGAGTTGATAAATAGGGTTTTGAATTGAGGGAAACCTCCATAAGAACAAACCATCGAATTGGGTTTCCTTAATTGCATAATGCTTCCTATCGATTATCAGCTTTTTCAAGGGTACTGATGTGGCTCAATCCACTTGGAACTTCCTTCAATTCCTCGCAATCTGATATCTCCAAATGGGAGAGAACACGCATCGCTCCCTTATGAATGGTAAACTCCCTTAGGTCATACTGCTCTTGAATAATTAGGGTTTTGAGTTGAGGGAAACCTCCATCTGAACACACCATCTCTTCCCCTTTAAATGCATTTCAACCTAAGCGGAGCTTCTCTAAACTAGGGAGCTGCTCCAATGTAGGCATCGGATCCTCTTCAAGATAAGAATCACTGCAGATATAAGCATGTTAATTTTGCTCGGAACTCGTGCGCTGCTGGCAACTTTGTCAATCTTCCATAAACATGTTAACTTTGTTAGAGCGGGAAGAAGTGGCGATGATACTATGCCACTTATGTCGATTGCATCTGCTAAATTTGCTCATTAAGGACAATTTCTGAAGGTGATTTAGCACTCCTCCTCCTCCCGATGAGTTGTTGTTGTGCAGGACAGAGTTCAACCTTTCTATGAACGATGAATCCACATCAACTAATTTCAACTTCCTAAGATTAGTCAACTCTTTTAATTCTTCTACATCAAACCACTCTGCACTAATGTTCTTTAATGTATGCAGATTACTCATACCACGCAAATGCAACTTATTAACTCCACCCACGAGGCTGTAACATATTTGGGAAACTGTAAATGCCTCAAACGCTGCAACTTCCATATCACATCAGATGCAAATGTAATGTTTAATCATATCATATGTATAGCATTTACCTCTAGCGTTAGCAAACAACTCAAACCACTAATGGATGATGGAATACGTATCTCTTGACGACTATCATCATGATACCTATGAACTCCAACAATTAAGGATTTCAAGTGAATGAGGCTCCCAATTGCCTCTGGCAATGTTATTGACCCTTCAATGTTGGTGAGTTTTATAACTCTGAGCAATCTGTATTTTTTGACCATGTCTCCCAATTGATCATTTGAAGCTACGAAACGATTCGGAGGCAAGACTAAGAAAGAGCGGAGGTGAGCTCATGTTTTGCTTGTTCCCAGAGGCCAGCAGCTTGCCAAAAACCTGAGCAGTATTATCTGTGGTCACTGAAAGCCTGCGGATCGGTCGAGTGATGTCATCTTGAAAGTTATCAATATTCTCTAAAAAGGATTCTTGTTTAGAGATTGATATAGACAAGTCTCGCATGAGATCATGAAGTCTGCAACTTTTGACCCTTCCGGTCCACGACAGCATTTCCCACTTGAACCATACACCTATCTATCAACTGTCGCAAGTATCCTTCAGCCACCTCTTCCAACGTTTCCTCCTGTCCAATCGGTATGAAGCCTTCTCCGATCCACAATTGGATCAACTCTCTCGCAGGAATGTCAAAATCTTCAGGGTAGTGGCTCAAATACTGGAAGCATGGTTTCAGATGGTATGGCAACTCATGGTAACTCAATTCTAGGACCTTATGTACTGACGACTCTGATTCTTAAATATGACTCTAATCTTTTGCTTACCTTTGTCCACTCATCCAATGAGTGCTTTGTTGCTAAAAGTCGTCCAATCACAACTAATGCTAAAGGTAAACCTCCACACTTTCTCATTATTTCCTTTCCAACCTCAACTCTGCCTGCAAAACGAAACATAGGCCATGGCATGACACATCAATATTGTAATTAATAAATGAATTATCTATCAGGCACGATGATGCATGTCTATATTCAAAAAAATGATGATGCGTGTCAGTGCTAGAGCTATGAATAAATATGATCGATAATCTCTTTCAGCCTCGTTTATAACCCTCAATTAGTAATTCATTGTAGTGTGTCATCGAACTTGTGAATTATAGTGGATACCATGAAAAAACATATGACGACAACTTACTGACTAGATTTATTTTAAGATATATTCTAGTGACAAGTTTGATGTATTCAATTTGAGGACAACTTACTACATGTCACCAAAAATTGGACTAAGTGATTATATAATCTTGTCATTGAAGATATTATCTATTACAATTAAATTCTTGTTTCTGAATGAAATATTTAGTGTCAATATAGGATTGTCACTGGAATACAAATCAATGACTATAAAAACTTTGTCACCGATGTAAGTTTTGGTGACAAATTTCGACACTATATTACGTGACCAAAAAAAATTGTCATTTAAAAATATTTGGTGATTTGTACACTTTATTGTCTGCAATATATTCAATGAGTAACAATCTATCTATACTAATATAATAATACTTAATACATGTTGGATTGAATCATGATACATGGTTCTGACGTGGCGATCTAGGAATTTTAATCAATAGGACCTAATGGAATCGATACATGATCCAATTATTGGATGGTATGTAGCCTTTAAATTGATCGCACCCAGGAGTGGACCTATATACACTTTGGGGGGATCAGGGTCCCACCCAATATTTTGAAAAAAAAAATTTATACAAAGAATATATATTAATATGTGTTCACTTAATAGGCATAAAACGAAGTTGTGGCGCAATGGTAGTCTCTTTCAAGAGGCTCTTAAGGAACTTGGGTTTGAATCCCATGGAGACAGCAGAGAGGCCCAAGCATTGTTTTTTTCCTTTACTCCTTTATTTTTTAAGTTATCTACTACTAATACACATACATCCATTCCTCAAATATAAATGGATACAATTTATTTCTATTGGTATTAAATTTAGTAAGATTCTATGAGGTAAATTTTATGATTTTGTTTTTAATAGTAAAATTGTTTTGGATGAATTAAAATTTCAGTGAATTAGTGAAATTAATTATTATTTGGTGATTAATTTTTTTAATCACGATTTAGCTTAATAAAAAGTTCGTAGTGCTGCTTAAATTTCCACAATCTCACAATATTAATGTCTTGGTTACATTATTGTTTATGAAAAAAATATTTAAAATTAAATATCATTAACTAAATTCGATATGAATAATAAATTTTCACCGATCCTACCAAATGAATTCATGTAATCGTCCATAAAAATTCACGAATACTTTTGGTCCCACCCAATCCTTGATCCTGGATCTGCCACTGGATCGCACCTGCGAAATTTTTGATCTAATTTATTATCAAAATTAATCATAAAAGCATTAGGGTAAAATATTTTAACCCCTCGGGTTGGCTTTAATATATGATTTCCCCCTCTTAATTCCATAATTAATTTAGCCCTCATACTTTCACAAAATAATACATTATTAGCCCCTTCCGTTAAGTTTTCCAATTAGTTGACCAAATTTTGACCGATTAACTTTGTAAAAATACAATTTTATCCTTTTAAATATATCTTTATTTATCATTTTTCATATGAATAATAATAATTAAATAATAATTAGAACACTATTTTAATGGTTAATTTTTTTCAAATTATAATTACATCATTATTATTATATATATATGATTGTAGATTTATGTTAAAAGTAAAATTTAAGTAGTGAATGAAGTTTAAGAAATTATATTTTTTATCAAATTATGACTTATGATAAATTAATTGATAATTTTATAATTCTAAATTTAAATATGTATTGGTCAATAATTTTTTTAATATATATTAAGGTTAAAATCATAACTAAAATTATATTAAAATGATAAAATAGTATTTTTTTGGAAGTTAATGGTCAAAATTTGGTCAACTAACTGAAAATTCTAATGGAAGGAGGTAATAATATATTATTTTGTAAAAATAAGGGAGTTAAATTAATTATGGAACTAAGAGGAAAAAAATCATATATTAATTCTAAACTGAGGGGGTTAAAATATTTTACCCAAAGCATTATCGGTGTGATTGTGTTGATGATATAATTTATTAAGATCAGTTCTAAATTAAATAAAATGAAAGTAATTATTTAATTTATATAGTAGTCAATGCTAAAATAAGAAGTCAGTGTTGAAATGAAGTATATATTTTGTTTTGATGCTAATAAATAAGTATAAATTAATTCTACAAAAAAAGATTTTAAATTAAATTTAAAACAAAAAATAATATGGCTTGAAAAAATATATATACTTACAACTACAGGAAAAAAATGACTTGACGTGTTAAAATAAGATGGTTGGAAGAAAACATACTACCTCCGTTTAAAATAAATGCAAATTTTTACATACAATTTGTATAGAAAAATTTACATCTATTTTGGGACGAGAGAATATATAATTACAATATAGGAAAAGATAAAAGAAAAACACTAAGAAAAGGTGCTACCAGGATTTGAAACCTAGATCTCTCGATTGTAATGTGATGGCATTGCCATCAATGCTTCAATAAATAAATACATGAAGTTCATTTGAACAATTTAGTTTTTATTTACAAAGTCATTGGGGAATATGCTCCCACTGCTCCC
>JANIEQ010000710.1:0-22257 GCA_024708375.1 Oxalis stricta | reverse complement strand
AGGGAGGATCAGTGCGATTATCTATATTAATATTTGATCTTATAAAAAATAGCAAATAAATCTTGTTATGCACTATGATTTAAGATTTTGAAAGAAATCATTACATGAAGTTGTATGTTAAGGTATTAGTCCAAGTGAAATGTATGTTTGCTAATTTGATTTTATTTTCAAAGTATTAGAATTTGAATTCTGAGAATGGAAAAAATTAATCGTTAAATGGATAGATATCTAAGTTATACCTAAAAATACAATATAAATTACTAAGTAAAATATCTTATATTCGTCAGACAATGCATCATTTAAAATTCGAATTCTATAAAAATTGAAAATATCATATATTTTAAGAGCAACAAGTATCCGTAAAAATTGTAAATACAGTCCCTCGGTCTTTCTTAATTATCTTCCAATACTATAGTTATCCAAATAAGTTTATGTGTATTTGGGGAGTGATGTGAAATTTCATATGCTTTGTACACAAGCATCTAGATGTGGATGAGTTTGTTTTTGGTTGGCTATGGGAAGGAGTTCCCTAACTTTTAAGAAAGGGCACAACTCAAAGCACAAGAGTACGAGAATTGGGAGATGTGTGAAGTTAGACTTTCAGCTTCAAGTTTTAGTTTTGAAAAGAAAAAGTAGAATTATGTCACATAATACAATATCCTTTTCTTTCTTTCTTTCTTTATCATTTTTGTTAAAACAAACAACTTTTTTATTCTGACTTGTTTCTTTCTCTCTATCTAACCACTAACGCTCTGTTCGGCTTACAATGGGTTCAGGCATACTTCGACTTTGCTGACCAGCACAATTTTAGACTCGCTGCTTTTTATTAAATTAAAATAAAAAATATATTTTTCAAATCGTTTGGAGCAACACCAAAAACGCACTCCTGACACAAAACAAAACGAATGGAGCTCTAACAGGTTAAAGCCCACCCTCTTGTGCTTTCCCATAATTAAACATCCACCATTATCTAGATGTCCATTAATATATCTTCTCTCTTTCTTATTTGTTGTTGAAAAACAACAGAGCAAAAACTGTTTTATTCTTTGTGATCATCAGCCCAACCAAGGAAAATACACCATTTATTAGGCAGATGTCTCCATTCTCAAAGCTCCAAGCTCAAGTAAATTACTGCTGAATGAATTATACATGATATTTAATCATGGTATTATGTATTTCTCATGTTAACTTCTGTTTCGTTGCTGCTTATGTTTGTGTATATCTACTTAAAGGACATAACTACACACATACCCAGGTATTTGGAACATGTTCTTCTTATCCTATTTCATACTTGCTCTAACTTTACAGACTTGGCTTTTTCACTTCCTTGAATTCTATAGATGTGCCTAGGCAATATAAAATATCTTCTGATACTTGTGAAAGATTTATTATACTTATTCTGTAAAAAACTATGCTTCTCTATTTGCAGATGATTATCCGAATAGCTAAAGCAACTCATCGATCCAATCTTCATAAATCGACTCGATCATGAAGCCGAAATTTGATCTTGAGATTGGAGCCTTCGGTCTGAAAATGATTCAGACACTAGCAGTCAAGTGGCTTCGTAATTTATCCTCCATTCAAGAACAACAGAAATCAGAATCAGCGGTTTCTCTAGACTTAACTTTATGCTTCAACAATGATGATCGAGTTGTCAGCTGCAAGGGATTCAATAGGAATTTCCTTCTCGAGCACGAGTGATCAGAGCAGCAACGAAAACCCTGCATCGGCGTCTCATAATAAGGCCGGCCCGGTTGCCAATCCTCGAGTGTTTTTCGTTGAGGAATACTGTCAGCGTCAAGTTCTTCCGCTCGCAGGCGCTAGGCGTCCACCAGGAATGCTTATAAACGGGAAAGCACGATTGCAAAACGAGCCACTGAGGATGGGAGTTTTCTCGGAGAGATATACTGCAAACTCTTGCATCTTTGCCACTGGAATGGATCTTCATTCAGATCATTGGGAATTAAGCTCACTCTTCAGTGATTGTGAAACAAGTACTATATGCCGAGACAACAAGAGATTATCAGAACCAATACTGCTAGATTTGAAAACGGAACATCATCTTCTTATCTTGGCTTGCCAATCTTCACGGAGGGATGAAGAGGCAGAATTGATGTATCCCAATGTAGTTTCGGCCCGAAACAACCAGCAACAATCATCATCATCATCATCAAACATTTGTAACAACAACAACAACAACAACAAACGGAAATACCGATATGAGATTTCTGAATAATCCATCACATTGATCACTTGAAAAATTCAAACCCAGATCTCACTTTGAAACTATGAGTCAGCTACGCTTTCCGAAATTCGGCTTAATTCCTAGAATTGTCTCCTAGACTCTCTTGTACATAGTAAGATGATTATGTACACAAAGCCAGTGCAGGGGTATAACTCTGTCTTCTTCTACAAATCTTCATTTTGAATTGTACTAATTATATGTATGTTTGCTGTTCATGTAAGAAGTAAGAAACTATTTTTGTATCTGCTAATTAAATTTACTGCTCTCAAGTAATTTAAATAAATACAAATTTTTTAAATATAATTTTTATATTGAAAAATTTGTATTTATTTTTAAGGACGATAAAGTGTACTAATTTCTGTTCATACCATCTCCTGCTACTGTAAATGTAAAAGAATGATATAACTTTATACAGCAGAATGCTATCATTTCATGGTTCGAAAAGCCAACTAGTACATAGTCAAAGTTAGCTACTGGAATATTTTTAGGGCCTACAGAGTTTGGTTGGTGGGGGAAAACCTTGTTGGGCAATACTAGGGCAAAATCATCTCTACTATTTCTTGACACTTTCATAGTTTTCAGCAAATGAATGAAAAATAAAAATCCAATTTTTTTCCCTATATGTGACGAAGTGGCTGAAAACAGTCTGTCTTGTCCCCTCAATCTAATTGTATTTACTTTACCAATTTTTGTTTGTATTACTAAGTTATTTTAGACATAGTACTATAACTCAAGCAGTCGAACTAGCATTCATGAACAGAGTTCCCAATAGTTAGTGTCTTCAATCAGCTTTTCTGTCGCTACTAAACTCTGAAACAAACGACAATGTTGTAAAAAATCTCTACAAAATTTGCTACTATATACAAACAAACACATATATCAATTGAATCGATTTGAGTGGATCAAAATACATCTACGAATATCGGTTTTCATGATTGAAGGCAAAACCCCTAATAATTTCTGTAATCAAGGTGAAGAAATTCAAATTCAAATCCAAATCCAATCACTTGAAGAAAACCCTAAACCCAAATTATGTTTTCTTCGCTTCTATTATCTGTCAAGTATCGTGGGCAATATCTTAGTGGTTGAAAAATAACTAGTTAATATGGTCAAATCAGTGAAAAGTGGCGGGTTTAACTGAAAGCCGTGACGTTACTGCCGTTAACTTTCAAACGTCAGTCATGTCTCCACATGTCTTTAAGAAAAACAGTCAAAAGAGAAGCAAATGTGATATCTTTTATATCCAACAAAGGTAAGCAAATTGTTAATTCGTTATCAATATTTTCCAATTTCCTTTTCTTTTTTGAAATTAATAATTTGTCTATTATTTTTTGAAAAATATAATCAATACTTTAACATAAATCATTGAATTAGATTGACGTCTAATTATATGTTGCGACCATTTACAAGAACATTGTATTGAAAATTATTTCCACTAGACAAAGTTATTTCAATTTTGATCTTCTGAATATTTGAATTTTAAAAATACAGATATATTATTATTATTATTATTATTATTATTATTATTATTATTATTATTATTATTATTATTATTATTATATGTCCTAATCAGTTTAACTACAAAACGAGCAAAAAATTAAATATGATTCAGATTTCTGAGTGAGAGAGTCCTTTGCTTGCACTCCAAGCTTCCTCCCTTCACCGTACCTTTAAATAAACACACAACCTCTAGATTTCCTTCTTTCTTTTCCTCTTCACTTTAACTTCCTTCCACTGTTTTCCTAATTCTGATTTTCTTTTTTTACTAAGTTATGATTACTAAAATCTCTATAATGGCTCGAATTTCTCTGATTCTGTTGATTTTCATCTCGATTTCCTCTTCTTCTTCACAATTGATGTACTCAAACGAAAAAGATAGACATTCCTTTGACTACTTAGATGGTTCCGAAGTAGAAAATTCGAAAAGAAATTTAGATTCAGCAAATTCTTGCTGGAAGAATGCTTATAAACACCTTTTTGCAGGATGTTCCGAAATTATTACTAATGAAGAGAAACTGTCTGTTTTCTCTTGGCATCTAAGTGATTGTTTTCAAAAGGACTCTGGAAGAGCTTCCTTTCCCTTATTGTGATTTTAACTCTTCCATGGTTAATTGCTTGAAAAAGCTTAACGATGACGGCCAAAAGGTTTATCTTGAGTTCGTGCTCCAAACCAATCAATTACAGTTAAGTAAAAGTTTCTTCCATCAATCAATTTAAAACAGAACCATATATTATATTAAAAAAACTGTCTAATTTTGATTTTTTTAATTTTCAGGACGCACTCGTTTAAGCAGGAGACGGAGAGATTATTACATCTAAATGATTTGAAAAGTTCTGTAGAATATGCAGAACAGAAACTGCAAATTGTAGAAGAGAAATCCGATAAGTTGCTGCATGGCGTCGGCACTAGACGTATTTGTGATTCTTTGAAAACTGTCGTTGTTCGAGTTCAAGGCGTGGCTAAAGCTACATGAGGATTTGGTACAATACAATATTTGAACATATTGCCGGAATACTCAGAGACGATGCTATACAATGAATACCAAAAATTGCAGAAAGTTTATCACTTGAAGAACAAGACAGATAGAATGATAGATTAATATAACTTATGTTTTGCTTAGTCATAATTTTCTGAAATCCAAATTTCCTGGTGGTTTTTTTCCTAACTATTCTAAAATATAATCAGCAGTTATGTTGAATTATGGTTGGTAAATTGTAAATACTATCTCTAAAATATAAATATTGCAGCATACAACAAACAATTAACAAATCAAACCGATTCACCATATACAGAGCTAAATTGTAATCTTCCCCAAGGAATGAAGGATACCCGATTCAAATCTGTAAAACTTACCCCGAATTGGATGTAATTTGATTTTTTATTATCGAAAAAAAGAGTCGATTAGTTTAGAAATTTTATTGAACCAAGAAAAGTATACAACTTAAAACTATCAAGGTTTATCAGTGCAACATGCTGCACTTTCTATCTCCACTTCTCTATCCAACCATCATAACTTGTATTCTTTCTATACATCATAGACATAATGACTGAATTTTTTATGGATTCTATAACTCTAAAGTGACTGCAAGGTTTTCCTCTAAACAGCAGCCTGTTTCTCTCATGCCAAAATATAATATATTGAAGGAAGAAGAGACCACCTTCTAATATTTGATAGAGCAGACTTGCCTGTAGCTTTCAAACCAAACCAACAAATCTCTCTTCGCCATCGTAATGGCTGCCTGGTAATCCCTCCTCTAGGCATGATATCCCGCCAAATTAAAAAAAAAAAAAAAAGAGAGAAAGGACAAGCAAAAAATAGATGTGCAACAGTTTCACTCTCCAGATTACAAAGTGGACATAGATTTGAGTCACACACCCCCCACTTAAATAATCTGTCTCTTACTGCTAACCGATTTTTAACCGCTAGCCACAATGTAAAGCAATGTTTTGGAACATTTCCAGGTTTCCAAACCAGATAATACCAGGGAACAACATTCTTCTTTCTTCTAATAGGAATTATATCCGGAGGAGATAGAGTACTTACCCTGAAGGATCAGCGCTCCATAAAATCAAATCAGATTGGTCTAGCATTACACGAAACCCTCTGTACAAGATCCCAAGCAGCAGCAACCTCCTCTGAAATTGGGTCAGGCAGTCTCCAATTATTGGATCTCCATACATCTTTGACCTTTGAAGTCCGTTTCCCCATCAGCATCACGAAAATCAATAGAAGGGAACATGTCACACAAAGCTTGTACGTTCCAGCCACGGATCAAACCAAAAGCTGAATTCTTTTTCAATCCTCGATTTGATAACAGTAAAACCTCTTAAATGTATCTCGTAACTTAAGCAAGTTACTCCAAGCTGAACTACAATCCGGGGGTTTCCTTTACTCCCCAATAAGACAACCTGCACAGCTTGGTCTGATTCACCCATACTACCCAAAGAGTTTCCTTGGCAGTCAATATTTGCCAAATCTGCTTCCCACAGCAGCCTTGTTCCATGTAACAACATCATGCAGGCCTAGACCTCCTCCTTTCTTGGGTAAACAAACATCCTTCAAAGCCACTGGAGCCATAATAAAATGATTTTATTATTATCTTATTCTTATCCTTCGATTTGATGATGTTCATACAATTTAGGGCTGCAAATTACGAGACTAGACAGAGAATTTAGAATCGTATTGAATCGATAATCGACTTATTTGAAAACAAAAAACCACTAATAGTTTCGATGACCCAAATCTCATCCAAATCGGGATGATTCCTAAACCCAATTGGAATTACGTGGGAAAATCGCTTTGGGTAAAAAAAAAAGAAAAAACCCATCTTTTCGCGGTAACACGTGACAATATCTTACTGGATGGAAAAATAGTAAAGCGCTCTTTTTTTGACAGCAAATAGTAAGGTTAATACGGTAAAATCCAGTGGAAATGGCGGGTGTAACTGAAACGGCGCGTCTTATCCTGTTAACTTTTTTAACGTCATTATGGGTGCCTTCTTTAGAAAAACACAATCAAAAGAGAAACAAGTAGATATCATTTCAATCCAATAAAGATAACCCAATAACTTTAACTTTCTAATTTCTTCTTCACTGAATTTATTAAAATAAAAACTTTATCGGATTATGCTAAAACTTCGTGCGCTCGTTAAAGCGAGAGATTAGTATCCCGGAGAAGATTTGAAAAAATAAATTCATTGGAAAACGGTCGATAGTATTATTTGTGTTAAAATTTTCAAGGTTATATTCGTGTTTAGATTCCATTTATGTAGCTTTCATCTTCTTGTGCATGTTTGTACAACTTGATCTTTTAATCAAGTTTAACAAAAATAAAAATATATTATGTCCTAATCAGTCATTTTCAGTTTTCGGCCTCTTGCATTTCCTTTTCTTGCAATCCAAGTATCATCTCCACCTATAAATAAAACACAACTCTTAAGATTCCTTCTCTCTTTTCACTTTAACTTCCTTTCGACTGTTATCCTAATTCTGATTTTTTTTTTTTTTAAATTGTTGCAGTTTTCATTAACCATCAGCGAAAAAAGGATTCGATTATAATTTCATATGATGAATAATTTCTTTAAAATGGTTAGAATTTCTCTGTTTCTGTTGATTTTAATCTCGATTTCTGGAAAGCTCAGTCATGGGGATGGTTCTCTTCATCTTCTTCACAAACACTAATTCAAACGACAGAAATAAACATTTTATACGAATTAGACGGCTCCGTCGCGGAGTTTTCAATGGATGGTTTCAACGATGCCACCGGGCTGAAACGGATTGAAAATGCGAGACGGAAACTGGCTGCAAAGAATTCATGCTGGCAGAATGCATATAGACACCTTTTCGCAGGATGTTCAGAAATTATTAACATTGAAGAGAAACGTTCTGTTTTCGCTTGGCATCTAAGCGATTGTTTCCAGAAAGATTCTGGAAGACCGTCTTTGCCTTATTGTGACTTTAACTCTCCGATGGTTAATTGCTTGAAAAAACTTACAGATGATGAACGAAAAGTTTATCTCGAATTCTTGCTCCGAAACAAACTCCATCTGTTTTCAATTACAGTTGAGTCAATATCTTCTGCTGTCAATTTACTAATTTATTAAAAGCAAATCAAATTTTTTTATATAGGAGGACTAATTTTTGATTTTTTTTTTACAGGACGCAGGCATTTAAACAGGATACTGAGAGATTGGTAAATGATTTGAAAAGTGCAGCGGAATACGCCGAACAGAAATTAGAAACAATAGAAGAGAATACTGATAATATATTGCAAGGCCATGTTCAGATTCGAGATTCTCTAAGTAATGTCGATGTACAAGTTCAGGGCGTGGCTAAAGCTACAAAAGAAGTTGGAGACCATTTGGACATATTGTCGAAATACTCCGACGCCGTTTATAAGCAAACTCGGGAAATCGCTGGTGTCTCAATCGGAATTACGAGAAGGGCAAGAGAAAATGAATGAGAAATTAGAAGAAGGGATGGTAATGCTTCATGATGCTTATCAGAATTTAGGAGAAGAAGTTAATAACTTGAAGAATGAGACTATGGAAATCGAAAAGGAGATAAATAGAGTTGGAGAAACAATGTCTTCTAAAATGAGGAATTTACAAGAGAAAGCTGATGATATTGGGAGTATGGCTGGTTCTTCTTTAGCTAAGCAACAAGAACTTCTAGAAGGGCAATCCACTGCTTTGGAAGGTCTTCAGTTTCTTACAAAATTCCAATCTGAAGCACTTGAAGAGAGCAGGTAACATAAAATCTAAGGCGCCCTGCTTTCGGGCTTGGGGAGGATGTCGTAGTACACACTTCCCCTTGCAATTTTGTTTAATTTATCAACTTTCTTATTTTCAATTAACCTTTCTAATTAATTTTACAGGGGGACGCTACAACAATTGTATGAATATAGCCAAAAACAACAGGAAGAGCTTCTAAGTAAACAAGAACAGCTTCAACAAGTTCATGATCACTTAGTCGAAAGTTTCCAGATCGATACTCGAAGCTCAGGTAGTGTCATTGTAACAATCTGATTTCATCCTCTTACATTCATTTAACAAGTGTTCATAAAATTATAGTTGAAATTTCTGATTTTTGCAGGAAGCTTTTGAATCTAAGCAAGCAAACATGTTTGTTACATTAGAAAAGCTATTTACTTTGCACAATGCAATGCTGCTCGAATCAAGAATGATCAAAACTTTCTTCATATACTTCCTATCAATCTTTGTTATCTACATGTTCACAAGCACAAAGCAAACTTACAATATCAGACCACGATTATATATCGGTAAGTTTTATTTTTTTCTATTTCTCCTGCACATATTTTAATCTCTCCATGATGTTTATAAATATAATTTCCTCTGTTTTTCCAGGATTATGCACCACATTATTGATTGAAATTTCAGTATTGCGGTTTACGTCCGAATGTAATCGTGCAACAAGCATGGATGATAACTCTTGTTCGGTCAATCTTCCTAACTCTGGCCTCAGCACAGTTTCTATATGCAATTTTCACATACAGGTAAGTTTCAAATGAAGACATAAACAGAAGACTTTTGCTAAATTTGGTTACTAATTTTACTGTTTCTGTAATTTTTGCAGGGATTATGAAGTTTTGAACCATAATATTCTACTTAACCTCATTGAGAAGGTTAACAATATCCAGTCTCAAAGAAATAAGGAGTTGTATTGGGGAGAGGACGATGATAATGATGACGTGGACTGGTCCTTATGGGTCGACTCTGAATTACCAGAAGATGAAGGCACTCTTATTGATCCTGATTACATGATCCTAGACCAAGTTGCCGAGAATTCCATCACAACAAGCTCAAATTCTTCCAGAGAGATATGATCTCCGACGCCGATATTAGAATTTCCCTAAACACTTTTCTTTAAATTTTTGTTCCTGTATACCAAGTATAAGTTAAAACTGTATCTCTATTGAATCGGATTGTTTTTCTTATATACAATATTTATCGAAACAAACGTAAGACTTGATCATGTCAAAGAATGATTTGGATTCCCATTCATGTGTTTGGTGTGTAAAAATTTGTACATGCTACAACTTTTCTATTCTAAATCTACCAAAAATTGTTCAGTGATGAATTAAAATGATCTTTTAAGATACTTGAAAGCTAAAGATGTGTCAACACAATCTAATCTACTTCTATGAAGATTCATCAACTTCAAAAAGACCAGTGACCTTCTCCCTTGGTTTTCTGATCGCCACGAAAAACTTGTAATAGAACCAATAGCTTCTCAAAAACACCCAATTGAAGCGCCTCCATGATTATCGCTGCCTCCATCCTCAAGCTCTCTGTTCTTGCATAGCTTCCATAGGCTGGAAACTGAAAACTCTGTCGTCAAATCCGGTATCGTGGAAATCTTCTTGACCAAGAGAGGAATAACAAGAGCATGATTATAAGCAACTTGTCTCCCTTGTTCGGAATCACAAATGCAATCCAAAACTCCAAGAGCCTTTTCACTAATGCCTTTCTCTCCTCCATCAACAATAGTCTCAATCAAGATTGAAACCAAACCCAATTAGACGAATCTAGATTTCATCTCTGATGATGAAACCATGTAGTAGATCGCCATTAAAGCAGCTTTAGTCGCTCTAGGACAGATAGGCTCTTTGATCATCTCCAACAATACTTCAACAACACCTTCGATTTCCGTTGCAATTTTGATATTCCTTTCACTGAATGAAAGAAGCTCCTTTAGAACTAAAACTGCATTTTGCCGAGCAGAGAGGTTTCCACTTTTTAAAAACGATGCGATGCAACGCATAGAAGTGGACGATCCGAGCTTAGATTGAGCTTCTTCCCCAATAGGAAAGATCAAGACTAGGGTTGACAAAATCTCAAGCAACAAATCATCATTCCTTTCCACAAAGGATTCGAAACAAGCTGCTAGCACAAACCCAGCTCCACTTTCCTTTATACATCTCTTATTACGCTCGCTTTCCTTGGCCAAATTCTTGATTTTCAACACCAATTCTCTGCATTTCTTTCCATCGCCGCGTTGTGCTGCAGACTGAATCCTAGAACAAATCTCCTTAATCTCGTAGGGTGTAATTGGAATTCTCGGAGTAGCAATTCGCTCGACGCCATAGGATTTATTCTCAACGCACCAAGATTGGATCATTTTACGAATTGCGTGATTTGGGATTTGATCGGAACTTGATAAGGGTTGGTTAGTGACGGGACATGTTTTGTTGCCGGATTCAACCCACTTCTCTATGCTCTCCCGATCATATGTGATTCCTGTCGACAAAGTGACTGGATCTTTCATCAGATCAAGAGTGATCGGACACCGGAAATATGATGGAATCATGATTTCCAGATCGGAATTAGTATTATCGGCCGGAAACATCTCAAATCTGCTGGCTGTTTGTCTTCTCAAAGCTAGCACCATCCTTGTACTTTAAAAAATCGAAATTTGGAAGAGGAAACAATAGAAGAATCAGAAATGGCAAATTGGGTTGCTTTGTTTTGTTGTTCTGCAAATTGGGTTTCTAAAATAATCCGAATATTTATAAAACAGATGAACAAAAGTTTTGATTTTTAGTGTGAGGAGAATACAATGTGGGTTTTTATATATAGAGGGGTATAATTTCGGTGCTTTGCTTATTCAAAGTCGTAGAAACACGGTCAAAGCTGGTAAAGGTTAGGAGAAAAGAATTCTTTAAAAGAAAAATAATTGAGGCAATAGAAGGTTACAGTTGGAATTGGAATTGGAATTGTTGACTGTTGAAAATTGACTATTCAAACCAAATCTTCAATTTTCGTATGGGTTTGATCATAACGAATATTGTATTGTATTCAGTTAGCTTGGCTCTATTGACCAAACTGTGTGGACTCAGCCAGGCCAGCCATCTAACGGTCAGTCGGTGACACCTAATTTTCCATTCTTTATACTAGTAATTTTTTTCCTTCCAACAACGACCAAGTAGAATAGAACTAACTAACACCGTCAGTCTAAAGTGACGTGGCTCTGTTTCTGTTTAATTGCCCAATCAATCGCCCCAAAAGGCAACCTGGATCTAACTTACACCTAAAGCCAAATACCCCCCAAAAGTCAAAAAAACATTCGATGCACCTTTGAACAAAATCCCCAAATACATCTATATATGAGCCCTAACTTTCTCCATGAAACAAAAGTTGCTGAAGAAAGTCTTATATCATGACAATGAGCAAACTCTGAGCTAACGATCCATCAAGACAGAAAGAAAAAATTATATACTGAAGTGAAGCATAACAGCAGATTACTATTCCAATAATTGGCAGTTTCAAAGATAAACTCTATCACTTGAATGATGAACAAAGAAATTGCTCCAAGTGTTTGTCAACTGTAACATGTGCTAGTATTAGAATGAAAACTTTCCCATGCTTGCAAAGCAGGAAAGCAGAAAGTACTGTGTAACTCTACAAAAAGTATCCATCTTTTTTGAATTCTACATGAATATGCAGCATTTTTCACAGTTAAGTACAGCCAAATCCATCTAAAATGCAAAAAACTACAATTTTTTGTACCAAACTCTAAAACTTTTCTATACAATTCAACAAAATTTAGAGACGGTAAAAAATTCATTACCATCCCATAGCAAGAGACGAATGCATTGCATAATCACAATCCGGTTCCATCAACAGATCATTGGAGGACTCAAATTGCATAGCAGAATGCTCATGTTTCCGGAGGTAGAAGAGAATTACAGCATTCCTGACAAATAAACAGAGGAGGTACAGCATCCAAATCTCCAATCCCACAACAGTGAGTATGCTGCCAAACCTCACAAACGTCGCACGCCACCATCCTTTCTCCATCGTCATCCTGGGCCCCACATTCACATCTCACGACCCAGCTGTCACTTCCTCCCTGATACCTCAAATTCGACTCTATATCTATTCCACTTCCCTCTAACCCAAATATCAGAACCTGACTCAATTCTCCCATACAGCGTATCTTCACCCGCCATTTCTTCCATGTTTTCGATTTCTGTCACTGAAAATTTTTCCAGTATGCAATATGTATCTCGAAATGCATTCTCAACAGCTTGTTCAAGGTCTAATACCCTAGCATCCAATGGTACGAAGACTAGCACACCTGGCTGCAATCCCTTATTCAGTTGAAGTCCTAAATCTCCCATCCCAGTCCTTAATCGGCAAATGAAACTCAGTAATTTTTCCGATCTACCTTATAAAGACCATTTCTTTACAAATTGCTTACTGTCCAGAATTACCTGTGTTGCAACATCCACCAATTCTGATTTCGGGTAATTCAGCAGAATCTTCGTGTATAGACAAACCATATCGCTGTATACATCAGCTCCGACCACCAAACATTGATCAGAAACAATTTCTTTAACCGGAACCGGTTCTGAGTTTTGATCGCTTTCCTCAATCCCATCAGTCACCCCGCGAATAGAGTATTCCAGTATCCTAGTTGTTGGGTTCACTGCACGACATACAATGTGATTTCCAACAATCACATTGTTCATTGATTTCAGCACATAATCAAGCAAGCCTGTGTCACCGATGTGCATCCGTGCAGCATCTCACCTCTTGTCGAGTCATACCTCCATTTTTACTTCTCAGGGCATCTATGATCACTTCTGCCGAGTATTCTAACCTTCTTTTGGGCCACCTGCTATCCATATCAGCAATCAAACTGGCTAATTTCTGACACTCGACAGATTTATCTTTTTTCATAGTCTTCTTGACCAGAGAATTTGAGGAAGATGATACTACTTTGGGAGTAAGCAAGACCTGCTTCTTTAGTGAAGGAGTAAATGGTTTGACTGTGAGCATGAACCTGAAAAGATCTTTGGTCGTTAACAATTGCGATTCGCTCCTATCACGATAGTAATGTATAATTTTCTTGATTTTCTGAAACTGTTTCGTGTCACTACAATCTTGGATGATTTTATCGAGTTCCAATGATCCCAGATATTCAATAGCCCTTTCATAGTTGTGCTCCGCAACACCAAAACTGCCTCGACAGAACTTATATCCCCATCTTCCAAACCAAGGATGTCCATAAGCTACACCATGGAGCAAGCGAAGATCCATACCTTGCTTCTTGGACAAATCTTCAACTGTTATTTTCCTAGAATACAAGAAAATACAGAAGATTTCAGCATCTGTACTTTGTTAAAATACCAAAAAGAAACAAAACTTTGATTAGCTTAGAGATGGAAATTACCAGGTTTGAAGATGAGTACATAATCAGTCCCAAAGATCCATGATTTCTCTGCCCACCGAGATATTTAGAACCTCCTTCAATTCCATTTATGCAGATTAAATGACCATATCCATTACTGTGAATGAATCCATGTAATAGATAGGTTTGCTGATCAAAGACATCATCCTCTAATGGTTTGTTCCACTCACCATCAACTGGTATAATCACATGATACTTTCTTTTCGACACAAAAATAATTAGCCCAACCTGAAAATAGAAAATTCCAATCCAAAAATCAGATCGTCAAAACCTCATATCCAATCAACGAAACCCGATTTACGAACTGCATGAATCAAAAACCTAATTTGAGAAAGAAACACAATATACAAAAAAATGCATAAAATCAAAATCTTGAACCCAATCAACAAAACCCAATTACGAACTGCATAAAACAGACGACCCTTCTAATCGCAGCTTAAATGAAAGCAAAATTGAGCCTCAATTTAACAAAAGCAGCAAAACCCCATTTGAGAAGTGAACAGAAATTAGCGAAAATTAAAGCTTACCACAGCAGCGGCAGTGATCGCAATAGGGTTGTTGAGAGGTTGTAACATCCTCTTCAATGGTGTAAAGAGGAATGACGAACTTTTTAGTCTCGTGAAGAAGAAGGGTGGTCCATACTGGCATTCCGTCGACCATGTAATCTTCAATCTCGGTGCATTGATCTAGGAAGACTCTAATATTATCGCGAAAGGTCCCAACGACGACGAGAATATCGATTGGTCTGAAGAAGGATCAGGAAAGGAATGAAACCCGAAAAGCTTAGGCTTTCTCTTTCTCTTCCGGCAGGCTTCGAGTATCGGAATAGACATTGTTGCTTCCTGAAAATTCTTGATTGGGATTTTGCTTCTTGAATAATCAAGAAGCCTACCTGAAGGATTCTCGAGGTAACAGAATTTTGATTGTTGTTGGGGAAAAGGAGGTTTATAGTGTTAGTTAACCTGCAAGTTGCCGAACTTGCCCCTTAAAATTCGAAACCAGAGTGAGCACGATGGAAATTGGGGTTTAGTGATGACGTGGCTTGATATATCACCGTTGATTTATTTTTATCATGCTAGCTGATGTGGATGCAATTGCAAACACCGTTCGCGCGCCGCATAACATAATAACCCATTCCATTCGTCGTCTCCCTCTCGCAGTCTTTGAAGTGAACTATACCCAAGTTTAATAAGGTCATTGACTTAATTTTTGTATCACATTTAGTCCTGATCTAATGCAGTATAGTTGTATACTACTAATACTTTTGTTTAATCTAAAGAGATATACTTTTGTTTAGAACTTATTAACCTATTTCCATGCAGAGGCCCAACAACCAAAGAGAAAGGACTAATGAAAAGCCTTGAATAACAAGGCCAAAGAAAATCTAAAGCCCAGAACGAATACCAACTTTCAATTTGTTCCGTGGGATTCAGCTAACTCTGGTTGTATTTGATCCATGGGAATCAGCTGTGGCAACGAGCATAAATTTTTTTAGTTCTATGTCTAAGCTTTTGTTGATAGTCATTAAAATTAAGTCAATCGGATGTTGGAAGTTTAAGATATGCCGCTCTTGTTATTAAAAGTGAGAATCTGGAAAAGAATTGGAGCCCAACATTCTGGCCCGAATGTCACTTGTGCTATTGAGACACGTAATAAAATGTGTAGCTTAATAAATCTTATAATTATTAACGACTTCCTCTTCCATTGTGTGTCGTACTCGGTGTGTCTGGTTTTCTATCCCTATACAATTGATAAATCATATCCGATGAGATTCCAAGTCCAACCCCTTTGTCTCATAGAATTTCCCTTTTAACATCGTACTTAAATTATTTCTATATACTAAATTTTATAAAAAAATGATAAATAATTAAAGATGGAAGAGGTAATTTTCTAAACAAATCAGTTTAAGATTTCATGGTAACATTGGTAACGTCCTTGTGAATTCTATATTATAGTCACTATTATATAAGCCCGAATTTAATGCTGATTGAACCAGTTTATTATGTATAATAAAAATTTTAATATCTATATTATATTTTGTTTAGAATACTCTTTCCAAACACAATAATAATTTTTTATATATATTAAAAAAAAATTGAATATCTTTTTAATTAAATTAGAGTTAATTTTAAAATGATTATTTAAGAATTCCAAGACAACATTATTTCCCAAATGATAATAACTTGCCCAATAGACATTCAATATAGTGGAAGGGGTACTTAAAGTAAATAATTATCTTAATTTCTCAAATGAGCGGTTATTTTTTGAGTTTTCAAAAGGGAGTTTTAAACATTTATTTTTGAAAAGGAAGGAGTATCATTTCTTTATTATTTCTATTTCTGTATATTTTATATATTTTGAATTTTTTAGTTGATTCATTATATATGTATTTTATGAATATATATATGTATTTGAGTGAAAATTAATAATTAAATATTTATATATTTGGATGAATTTAAAAATTCAAAACATTATTTTGATATAAAAGAGTATAATTTAACTTAAAATGAGCGAGTAAATATCTATTTAATTTTTAAAATAAATATTGTAGATAATAATAATACGAGCCATATGTAGAGGTTTAATTTCCTTGATAAACTCTGCAATCAAACAACTCAATTTTATTATCCTAATTGTATATAAGATTATAATATATTATTTGAGTATCAAAATATATGTTATTATTTATTTTTATTTTATATATAATTTATATATGAAATAAAAATGAAAACATCATATTTTTTTAAATTAAAAAATATTTCATCCCGTTAATTATTTTTTTTGGGTTCCATTTTCTTTTAATACGGAAATGGGTATATTTTCTTTTCCAAGAAGGAGATGTGCATGTTATTATTGAGAAAGAATGTTCATGAATAGGTGATTATTTCATCCATAATATAAATTTTATCTATGTAGCAGTAAATTTACATCAGTCTTATACGATCATCGTAAAGCAAGCAACACATTATGCGTTGATTCGACCAAAATGACACGTCATCATCTGTGTGGCCAAAAGGTGGCGACGGGACTACCATAGGTGGTCGTCGGAATGCGAAATTTTCTGTAGCCGACTCATTTCGACGAGATGAACGTCGTGGTGGTGTCGGATTTTTCAACTTTACAAACTGTTTGGTGCTAGATCTAAGCTTAAAGGTGCGGTAGCAGTTAAGTTTAGATCCACACCAAACCTACTTGTCCCCGACATACGACTTTACGCAACCCGTGTAATCCTAGCTTAAAGATCGGTATGACAGTTAGTTCAATCTACGGCTATCGGCGCAAATTTGAAAAATCCAGCATCACGCACGGCGTTCATCTCGTTGAAATGAGTTTGGGCTATAACAAAGTTTCGAGATTTTGGAGACCAACGACAGCATTGTACTCCAAAGTGGCGGTTAAACCACCCGCTCGGTGATAAAACGAATACTGAAATTTTTTTGAAAGATTGAGATGATGACGTGTCATTTTCGCTGAGTTAGCACGTGATGTGTTGCTTGTTTGAGTAATTGTGCAAAATTGATGGCAATTGCTACCACATAGAGCAAAATTTGACGATATGTATGAATTTGTTAGTAAAATTAACGGATGGATAGAAAAAAATGCGAGATAACCTTTTGTTATTTTTTTTACCGTTCAAATAGCAAAAACTATTATTATCTCACATAACCCCTTCGTCTTCTCCCAGTCTTTGAAGTGAACTATACCCAAGTTTAATAAGATCCTTAATTTTATATTTTATCACATTTAATTTTGATCTATGTTAAGTCTATCCAGAAAGTTAAAATATTTTTTTTTTTTCATTTTTCGAAGTGAATCCCTAAAATATATATTTTTGTTTCATCAATGTCGAATTACTTTCTCTCATCAACCTTCCTTTCTTTCTTTTATTAAAAATATATACATAATTATGAATATATATTTTTAATATTATCATGTAATTTTGATTTTTTAAATTCACTTAAAAATTAATATAATTAAAAACTAACAATGATTAAATATATTTATTTTTTAAATGAATTTAAAAAATCAAAATAATATCTATTTTAAAATGACAATATTAAAAATGAATATCTTCAAAATTAATTACCACTTTAAATTTTTCTCATTTTGACCGGAAAAAAGGGTCCTCAAATTGAATTCATACCCCAATACCATATTATAAATATCATAGAATGTACACACTCCATCGATCACTATTCACCTGGAATTACAATTATTATTTTAATTTTGTTGTTTAAGAAATTCTACTACGATGAGAATCCAATTTCTTCTTCTTCCCCTCGTCATCCTTTTCCTCGTTGTCATGCCTTTCTCATCAGCCATTAGTGGGTTTATTGTGATAGACCCGACTACTCCACACGTAAAACTAATCGGCGCTTATGCAGTTGCTGAACACAACAAACAAGCAAAGACATCGTTACAATTTCAAGTCGTTGTCCAAGCAAAAAGACAGGGAGGCCCAACTGGTGAGATACGATCTCACTTTAGTCGCAAGGGGCGGTCCGTCGCCGACCGCCAAGTACGAGACTATAGTCGCCGAACATGATGGGAGTTTTACTCTTCAGTCGTTCAAAAACTTCTAGACGGAAAAAAATTAGTTGTTGATAAATAAATAGTGGATTTTATTGTTTCGAAATAATACATATTTAAATCTTTAATTGACTATTATGGTTAGTTTCTTGATTTAAATAATGTTGAGTAGTAGGTTAGTGTTGCATCGTTGGTGTTGCACGAAAGCTATCGGTGGATTTCTTTACACTCCAGTCTTTGAAGTGAACTATACCCAAGTTTAATAAGGTCCCTTAACTTAATTTTTCTATCACATTTAGTCTGACTTAACGTCAATCATCGTCCCTTTCTCAGCCAGCCAAGTCTTGGTGGGTGGATATTTATAATAGGACTGTGAGTTAGGCTTCTTAACCCATTTCCATGCCGAGGCCCAACAATCAAAGAGAAAGGAGTGTTTAGGACTAATGAAAAGCCTCGAATTGTTAAGGTAAAGAAAATCTAAAGCCCAGAATGAATACTAACTTTCAATTTGTTGCATTAGTTGCAAGTATCTCACTATACACGATATAACCTTACAATTCAATATTTTTTACGTAAAAACGATACGTACCAGAGGGTCGTATTCTTTTTGGCTTTGCATCCCATATGAATCATCCGCGATTCAATGGTGCGATTGATATTTTTTACTATACAAACGATAGAAGTAGACAAATTTTTTAAAATAAATTCGTGACAATTTTATACTATTTTCATTAGAATCAAATGGGTTCAAGACCCTTACACTTAATGTCAAAAATATATGTCAAAATATTAATAATATTAATATTAAAGTTATTGTGACCTAATGGTTTAGACATTTCATCATTGAGAGGTAAGCGAGTTCGACTCTACGATAAGCGAGTTGTCGAAACGGATTGAGGGTGGATAGTTTACAATAAATCAAATAGTTTAACGGAGATAGTTTGGTCCGATTTGAAATATTTCAGTTTAATTTAGCCGAAAATAATTATACAGTTAATAATTGATATTTTACTCGATAAAAATATTTAATTTATAAATTAATATTTAATTTATTATTCGAACCTATTAATTTATTGCATCTCATTAACTTATTATTAATAATAATAAATTAAATTCGAGGATGCAAGACAACAATTTTTTAGAGATACTTTTTTATTAGAGATTTACAATGCTATCGATGGCTTATACAAGAAGAAATATTGATAATATAAAATCTAGTCTAACATGCTACACAATAGTAAGATACATATCTTTCCACTAATCTACATAAGTATAGCTTAGACTTATAGTACATTAATATAATCACACCACAAGGCTCGTCGATGCAATCCCACCAAATCAGGGTGATTTTATCACTAGAGTGATGGCCGGAATTTTTGGAATTCCGGTACTGCCTGTAGAAGACAAAATCGCATAAAGTGAATCAATGGGCTGCACTAGTGTTAGCTGAATAACATGTGAGTGGGCTCTGAGCAAGATTGGGCCTGACGTTCACAAGGCAAACCCACCAAACTGCAAGTCAAACACAAAGTCAAAATCCCCAAAACATCAATCCCTAATTCCTCTCATCTTCAGCTCGATCGAAAACATAATTTCATAAATATTTATTAGTATTACTAGCTCGAAAAGGAAAAATCCACGATCAACAACTAACTTTTGTTTTCCGTCTACAAGCTTTTGAACGAGTCAAGCCAAAAACTCTCGTCCAATTCTCTAACGACCATAGCCTCGTACTAGTTGGCCGGCGCCGGACCGTCTTTAGCTGATAAAATGAGATCGTATCTCAACCCTTAGACCACCTGTCTTTTTGCACTGATTACGATTTGAAATATCAACGATGTCTTCGCTTCTTTACCCTAAAATATTTAACTTTTCCATAACTTGTATTACCGTTTAATTTTACAAAATACTACTAATATATTAGATATGACGTCAGGATTTTTTTAAGTGAAATAAAAGGAGGGGTGTTTTATAATATATATATATATATATGTATATTAATTTTAAACTACATAAATAAAGAAGAGATTAGTCCTTTCTCGAAAAATAAAAAAAGAGATAATATATATATGGAGGGCTTAAAGTGGTTGGAATTCCGTATAGTCTTTCCAGCTGCCTAGAGGAATCATATATATGGTTTCGGAATCCAAGCAGATCGAGCGGAAATTAACAGAATGGCAAGTACGGTATGAGTCAATATGACAATTTTGCATCTAATTGTATGTCAATTAATTTTAATTTTATGATCCCTCAATATCGCGACTCACTTTGCATTGTTAATTTTAAAATATATTAAACCCAACATGCTTATCTTTGATGATATACAACTTCTATGAGTATAGTCAAGTTTCCAAGTCATGAAATGCAAGAACAATGATGAAACTTCCGAAACAAATACTAGCCATTTAGGTTTTATTAGTTGCAATTATTCAAGAAAAACAGTCTAAGATTAAACAAATTTCAACTCTCGTCTGGCTAAGCTAGTAGTACTAGGAAACTTAATATATCTTCTTGCTTTCCTTCGACTTTGGCCTCCAGCTGAAAAATAAATACAAGATTTTCGGGTCAGTAACATATATTTCCTCCGCCCCTAATTTAAGAGACACTTAAGTAGAGATGAGAAGTAGTACCGTATAATATTAGCATAATCAGATATAGGAAGGAAAAAATGAAACACACGTATGTTATATAAATACAATATACTATAACTATTGAAGGTAATTGATGTATTGAATTTTAATGGCGTAATAGGTTAAGGATATTTTTGTAGAGAAAAAATTCTCAAGGTTCTCCAAGTAAAACAAAAATTCATGTATAATTTAAGAAGTATTTTTTAAAAAAATACTCTCATTACATTTAGGTAAATTAGACATGCCATTAAAATCTAAAACATCAATTAATATGGAACGGATGGAGTAATAAAAGATCTCACGAAATACATACTTGATTGCTGTGGCCACACTTCTTCTTCCTGCAGTTCACAGCATGAATGTGCAAACGAGCATAACATCTAAAAGAGAAATTAATTAAAGAACGTATAATTAGACATTAATTATTCATGGATGTGAATGTTTTCAAGAAAATTAGTTGAAATTAATTACATCTTATAACAACAACACCAATACTCACTTGCGGCAGACCATCTTATTGCTTCTGTACTTCTTAGCCAAAGCGACCAAAGAAGGCTCAATAATTCCACCACGAAGCCTCAAAACCAAATGAAGAGTCGATTCTGCATTCCAAATCAATATACATTCAGGTTCAATCAATCATATATGTCATGAAAATTAAGACAATGTAATATCCAATTCAATTCAATTCTTTCAAGATAACTATATTCAACTAACATAGTTCTCGTTGCATTCTACACCAATTAGTTTTCATACTACTCGTAGTTTCTGATCAGAAGAAAGTTAATCACAACAAAGCTATTATTATGAATTAATCAGAAAAAATAATAAAAAGCAATGAATAAGCTACTATTTACATACAAACTAGATACAAGACTAGAAAAAATCGTGAATTAGTTAACAATTTATACACTTTGAAATATTTTTTTAAACATTAAATTTATGAATCCGCGACCTTCCAAAATCACTTTCTCATTCAATTTTCCCGATAGAAAACTGTACGGTCATACCTTTTTGGATGTTGTAATCGGCGAGAGTACGGCCATCCTCAAGCTGCTTTCCGGCAAAGATCAACCTCTGCTGATCGGAGTAATTTCTAAAAAAAAAAAGTATAACAAAACGTACTACTGCGTTAC
>JANIEQ010000709.1:0-42500 GCA_024708375.1 Oxalis stricta | reverse complement strand
TTTAATTCACTGGAATCCAATAATTATCTAGTGGCTACCATTAGTGATTGGTAAGAAGAAAAGCATATCTTTTTACTTTCTCGTGGACAAGATGAGAAGGATCTTTACAATTGGAAAGGGAAGTTTTTATCTAAAGTCGAGAGGGAAGTACTTATTAAATTAGTGTCATAGGCTTTGCCCACGCATGTTACGAGCTTTTTTCAAGCTCCCCAGTAGGCTATGTCATGATCTTCAATTCTTTTTGTATCTGGAAACATGTATGGGACTTGAATTTGATGCCTAAGCTAAAGTTCTTTGGTCGGAAACTAGGGAAAGGCATTATGGCCACAAGGGATCAACTTAACAAGAGAGGAATGAACCTGCCAAAGATATGTGAAGTTGTGGGCAAGATGATGAGACGGCCGTTCACTTGTTCGTGGGAATGTATTTGGGTTAAGATGTTTTGGAATCACTTAGGTGTGTCCAAAGATAACTCTTTTCTAACTCTACTCCTAATAATTGCCTGAATGATATTTTTGAACATGTGTCAATCCCCGATCTTCGAGTCTTTATAATCAACTGTTTAGTGGATTTGGAGTAACATGAATGATGCCATCTTTAAAGCGAAATGTGGAATTCCTAGAGCATCTTGCATGGGTTTTCAAAGATGGATACCGGTGCGAGGTAAACTATGGCTAAGTAAGTAATCCCGCTATCAGTATCACAGCACAATTAAATGTGAACGTTCGCAGTCCACCCGATAATCGAAGTGTTAAATTAAATTTTGATGTCGGACTTATGGCTAGCAATATCACTAAAAGGCTCGTTGTATTGCTCGAAACCACAATGGACAGCAAGGTCTTGCACGTCTCTCGCCGATTAGGACGGGTGGAATCTCGCAGTACATATGCCGAAACATGCGATGCAGCTTGTAGCATTGATCGGGCAATCAACATGGATTTTACAAGCATCATATCGAAAGGGATTGTCAAGTTCTAATTCAGGCTTTAACCTAGCAACAACGAAGCTTCTCGCCATATGGAAACCTCTTCCTAGGAAATCAAGCAAAAGGCTTTTAAAACGTTCAATACTATCGTTTTCATTCGTTCAATAGTGTCTATTGTCAATTTTGTTTCATTTTCTTCTAATAATGTAGCACATCATGTGGAGGAGTTGGTCCTTTTGGGACAAATGCTTGATTTAATGACGTAAATTTAACTTAAGTAATAGCTTGATCTGAAAAAAAAGTAAGACAACAATGAACTCGAAGTGAATTCGCTTAGTTGATTAAATATGCCACGTCACATGCCACATCAAGATTCGAAAAAAATACCACATTGTCTTTTAGTATTTATGTCCTCACACTTCCTAACCTAGCATCTATAGGTTTACGTCTCACATGTCCGAACCACCTAAGTCTACCCTCTCTTATCTTCTTATCTATAGGTGCAACTCTAAGGTTGCTCCTAATAGTCTCATTTCGTACCTTATCTTTTAATGTAAGTCCATTCGACCATCTCAACATCCGCATCTCTCGCAACCTTAACCTTGTGTTCTTGTTATTTTTTTATCCGCCAACATTCACTTTCATATGTAATAGCAGTGTCTCACCGTCTGTTCTATATAACTTCCCTTCGAGCCGACTTGAGATATGTCTATCACACAAGATACCGGCTGCTTTTCTCCATTTTGCCCATCCCCTTGTATGCGATGAGTGACATCCTAGTCAATCTCTCCATCTTGTTAGTAGGATAGATCCTAGATATCGAAATCTATCGCATCTAGGTACATCTTTTCCTCCCAACTGAATGGTACTAGACCGACTCCTTCATTGTCCACTAAAATCGCAATGCATATACTCCATCTTACTACGACTTAATCCGAAACCTTTTGACTCTAAGATCTCCCTCCACAACTCTAACTTTGCATTTATTCCTTCTCTGCTCTCATCAATCAAGACGACATCATCCGCAAACAACATGCACTATGACATATCGTCATGGATGTGTCGAGTCAATATATCCATCACAACGTGAAAAGATATAGGCTCAAAGCCGAGCCTTGATTCACGCCTACGGTGATTGGGAAACTCGACGTGTCTCCTCCATTTGTCCTAACGCTAGTCCGTACTCCCTCATACATATCTTAAATGAGGGTGATATACCGACTAGAGACACCGTGTTTGGCCAAATCCCACCAAAGAATGTTTCGAGGACTCTATCATATGCCTTTTCAAGATCTATAAAAATCATGTGCAAATATTTTTTGCTTGTCCTATACTTCTCCATCATGCTCCTCACAAGAAAGATCGTCTCCATAATTGATCTTCCGGCATAAATCCAAACCGGCTCTCGGATATCAGAGTGGTAGACCTCACTCTACGCTCAATAACCCGCTCCCATAACTTCATAGTGTGGCTAATGAGTTTGATGCCTCAATAGTTTGCGCAATCTTGAATATCTCCCTTATTCTCGAAGATCGGAACTAGCGTGCTTCTCCTCTAAGCATCCGGCATCTTACACATTACTATTATCTCGTTAAACAAGATTATTAACAACACAACAATTATATCCCTAAGACATTTTCACACCTCAATAGTGGATATTATCCGGTCCGCATGCTTTTCCATTCTTCATCTTCCTCAACGCTTCTTTACTTCATCAAAGCGAACCCTTCTTAGCATAGCAGATCATCCCATCTACCTCTAGAGGAGGGTCCTCAATATGCTCTTCTTGGGCACCATTAAGATTTTATCAAAGTAATTCTTCCATCTTAACTTGATATCCACATCGGACACCAAAACTTTGTTCTCTTCATCCTTTATGCATCTTATCTCATTAATATCTTTGTTAGTCCTCTCTCTTCGTCGAAATATTTTGTACATATCCATTTCTCCTTCTTTAGTATCTAACTTCTCGTACAAACCGTCAAATAACTTGTTCTTCGCTTTTTGACCGTCCTTTTTGCCTCCTCACTTGCCAATTTATATCTCTCATAAGCATTGACATCTTAAGATTTAGGCAAGCTCTTAAATAACTTTCTTTTTCTTTACTTTTTCTTTTGTAGCCTCATCCCACCGCCAAAATCCTCTTGGTACAACTCCTTTTGTCTTTGGAGACTCCTAACACCGAGGAAGCAACTCTTTAACACACACATATAGAGTTCACATCCTCATTTAGTCTCCAAAAATTTGAATCTATCTCTTCATCAATTCATTAATCGCACGAGTAATGTTTGACATAAAACCATCTTCAGTGGGAAGTCCAAGTTTTATAAGTCACTTTTATTTTAAACTTAGTATGTTGATTGACATAAAAATACCAAATATTTTTTTCTCTGATCCTTCTTTGAGGGACTCTCACTCAAGTCTCAATTTTCATTTTATCATTAAAAATATTGGGCCATATAATCCATCCACCAATCATTTTATTTTTCAAATTTATTTTATAAAATATAATTCATGTCTGGATTTCACAAAATAGACATATTAATAAAGAAAATAGATCCAAATCTTTAAATAATATAATTTATTTTTCTTTCTATCTTATTGTACATGATGTATTAAAAATTAGCTCCCAAACTTATACCTTACAGTGAAAATGCTCAAACACATAATTTATTCACACTGAAAATCGAATATTTTAATTTTCTTTATCACATATCGAAGATGAAATATAATTTTATGAATGATATTAGAAAATTATGAACAATTTTTTCCTATATCATCCCTACTCTTTTCTTTTAGATATTAATATCTTACTATTAAATATATACAATCACACTTAAAAAATAAAATATATATCACGATATTATGAATCGCATATCAATCCATATTAAGTCTAATCATTTTAAATGCATCTGAGGCTTTACTTAATTTACTTTCCGAAATAAGATAGGCATTATCAAGATTCAAGATGTTGACCATCAAAAAAATAAAAAATAATTACCAAATGCATATCACGCTTCATTAATTAAGCCAGGCACATTTCTTCTTTTCCTTTGTCTACAAGTAGGCTTGATGTGAATTGTGAGTAATCCAAAATTTATCTAGATTTTATAGTGTGTTTGTTGGCTGGTTCTTGGTAGACATAAACATATTGAAAAAATAAATTGAAAATATTTAAATACATATAGGATGATGGGCAAACGAGAGAGGCTTATAAATTCGTCTACTACTATATATATATATATATATATATGAGAGTTCTTTTTTATTTTATTTGAATATCGAGAAGGGAAGTATATATATTAATCATTTTAGGCATAGAGTTTAGAGAGATCGGCAAACGTTCTATAACACATTACATTTAAGATTCTCAATGCAATGGGATAGTCGATTGCGACTTCTCGATTGTTAATAAAATTACAGTATGAGAAGGATTGTTCGAGGGACCTGATAAATGTAGATATCTACCAGCTACAAAGGGTATCAGAATTTTCTTACTTTTCATTATTTGGAAAGGGCAAAGAGGAAAAAGGGGTATATGAGTAATGAATCGGTTGATGCCCTAGAAGAAAAAGTATGGGCAATATACCCTAGACAAAAGCTTATAAGACCCTACAAATATATATATATATATATGGACAATAGATAAACATACAAGAAAATTAGAAGGACCACTTTCATTTTTGTAGCGTTGTTGAATTTTTTCCCCAATATAAACTTGGCCGCAAATCCGATTAGATATTCCACGACTATATATTCTAGAATAATGTAGTTCTATAATAGTTAAATATTTTTCATTTTGGTTTGGCCAAACTCTCTAGAGATTTCGTCTAATATTTTGGTGCCTTTTTCTATATATAATTTTTTTTAGGGGCCTTTTGAATATATTATATATATATTCTCTACTATATTACATTTTTATACTATTTTGTGCGTGCCATTCATTTTCTACATACATATTTTAATAATTTTCTTTTTAGGCCCTCCTAATATATATATGTATAACATTTCTTTTCTATTAGACCATCGTTTTTTCAGCTAACTTGAGATCATTCGGAAGAATGGAGGAGGGGAAGGAGATACTCCATGCATGCTAGACAAAGCTCTATGGTAAGAAGCATGATACAGAACAAGAAAATTGACGAGACAACAAATGTTTTGAGTTATTAAAATTCCATTTAAATTAGGAACGAGGAAAAAAATAACTTCTTTTAATTGATTTCTTACCTATTATAGAAAGGGATGGTGAAAGTTCCACAAGTCCACCGTAGTTAGGAAGCACTACGAGGTCATTATTGTCTTAACAAAAAATAATTATGGTGCTCAACAAAAATGTCGAGACAAGAAGATGATGTTGACTAATCTTTAAAAACAAAGTGAGTAGAAGAAGAAACAAATTAACAAAGTAGAGGCACAAATAAATTGATTATTACAAAGGACATCTCGGATTGCAATCAAACAAGGCCCTCCTCCGAGATAATAATGTAGCCTAACAAAATGAAGACACCCCAAATTTTCGATTGTTGTTTTCTTTGCAAGTTCATTTAATCAATTGTCAATTAGATACTGAAAAATATTTATTTATTTTTATTTGTTTTAGCAAAAAAATCATAATCAATTTTAGAAATAATAGGTCTTGGGTGCATCGATAAATCTATTGGATAGATCACAAGATCTATCATTGACAACACAATTTGTCGAGATGGACAATCTCCGATTTCGAAATAAAAATAAGTCTACAACGAAAACTTGTCGACATCTAACTTTCGAAAATAAAGATAATGATCACATGAATGAAACACATACTTAAATTATAAGAGAAATAATTGATATAATAATAGTTTTATATATAATTTAGGATTGTACTTAAATATATGTAGTCAAATGCGCGTGTCGAACATAGGATATTGGCCTTCTCACGTGTTCTACGTGCAAACAAGACACAAACACGTGTTACTACTTGTTGGATTGTAGGGAGTGTGTGTAGTAGGTGCGCACGTATAAGAGGAGCTGCATCCATCGTTTCTTATTTAAGAAATTAAATTCTGAATTAATTTCCATTAAAATTAAAACTTATAAATTGATCCCTATATATATTTTCACTTCAATCTCTATGTCATTTCAATATTAATCTTTTCTCTTTAGTCCTTTTAGGTAGAAACTTTCGTTCCTTTACGTTCCTACCTTATTATACATCACATTCCCTCATCCGTATTTAGATAGGAATTCGCTTTTGACTACGTTGCCTAAATATATCACTTTCATGCCTCTTTGGACGGTCCTCTTTGGTGGGGTAAACCCACTTCCCATCTCTTAAACAAACCTGATCGATGCTGCAAGCAATAATATATGGTCCATCTTCATTTATGTTGTCTCATCAATTCATATTTTAGATTCAATCTTTCTGTCACAAATGCAAATCCAAACCCAGCTCAGTTTCAACTTTTTCCCTAAGCACCTTTCAATCATAGTACTTGAAAAATCTAAATGCAGCTGTTTGGATTCATTAATATTCCATTTGTTCTTACTATCGGTATAATACGAGTTAGTAACGATAATAAGAACAAATGGATTAAAGCTATAGAGATCGATGAGATTGTTAACATTGAATCAAAATAAGCAAAGTGTGGATTATTAAATTTCCTTTGGAAGAAAATTATCAAACTGGCCATTCCTGGCTCGTTGACATTCTAACAGTCTCAAATATTGCTTCTCAAATTTTATTTGTTTTGGGTTCTATTCTTAGAAAATGTGAGAAAATTAGAAACAAAGCCGCTAAATAATATATTTACAAAAATTAGGTAGAAGCTTATTACCTTATGCCTACGACTTATCTTTTATCATGCTTGCATGGTAAAAATATATTGGTAAAAAAATACATTCTTTATCGGTCAAATTTTTAAAAAATATACAAATAACAATCAATAATATGGCATGCGGAAGTTTCTAACTAAGAATTGATCATTTATTTATCATGGGTTCGAACTATTTGTCGAGTCTGCCAATCGTCCTTAACATTTTTCTTACAAATAATGCATCTCATGACAAGTCATATGGCTTCAAATGATCACCTTTTAATTGTGTAACGTTATCTATTAGTACAAACAAGTCAAATCTTGTCCCAACAGATAAAACTAAAACGTACTATTAGGAATTATTTTTCTAACAATGCTAATAATGATTTTGACACCCAGAATTAAGATAAATGTTTTAGATAATAATCCATCTTACTAGAGATAAGATATGCTTAACCTCTAACCTGTGGATAAATAAAAGGCCACATGAACAAAAACAGGAAGGATCTTTGTCTTGTTTTAAGAAGTCAAGATAGTCATTTCAATAACAAAGAGATAATAAATTTCATTCAAATGATTTGACAATCATCTTATTAATAATTCTTAACAAACATGTTACATATGGTTATGGGCTGATTCAAAAGGTAAGAAAGGCCAAAAGTGCTGATTATCAATGAACAATGGCATTTCAAATGGCTCGAAATGGCCAAAACTACTTATCAATGAACAATGGCTAGAGTCTAGAGAGGTCAAATGTTTTGGCTAAGAATCAGTTAAACTGAGAATATCTTCAAAACATATTTTTACTTGAGAAACTGAAATATCTGGAAAACTACTACCTTGTCTCAAAATACATTATGTGCAGAAGAAATATTAGCTGTAGGTCTAAAATTTCCACATAGAATTCAATTTCAACTTGCATACAAGACGGCAAGAAGTTTAAATAGATATCTTACCTCCTGATTCAAAAAGAACTCACTTTTAGCAGTCAGAGAAATGTCAAGCTACACCCTTTTCCTAGCATGCAACGTTATTATTTGAATTATACCATTTAAAAATTAAACATTAACAACACCCTTTGTAAATTTTGAAAATATCGATTGTCGAATGGATTTTTCTCATGATAAATGATGGCCACCAAGGAAACGGTCTTGATCCTGTGACTAGTTTGATGATCAAATTCTCTAATGCATAGCCACTTAAGCTTTCTATTTACACAAATATAGAACTGGGAAAAAGAATGTTCTATTATAGCGGATATTGTCATCATGACTCATCGATATCATCATTATTTCCATAAACAGCAGAAATGTAGTAGCCAATGGTTTTGAGAGTGAGGCCTGGAAACCTGTATGGACTATCTGGCTGAAGATCAATCTTTACAAAAGGCCATTGCATTACTTCTGCTGCTGCACATTCTTCCCAGCCATCCCCAATTACGCAAAATCTAACATTTTCACCGCTAAAGCGTTCCTTGATCCATTCGAAACATTGAGGTTTTCCCACATCCCATGAGCTGTAGACTGAAAAAAGATGAAGCAACGAAGTAAGAAGAAGAATAAGAGCATCTGTATTTACAAATTACGTAAGATTATATAACCAAGGGCATGTTTAAAAGTTAAAACTAATTTGGTATGTTGTACAAGCCTACAAGTCGGTAAACAACTCAGAAACCTCAACAACACTACAACTCTTCCTCCTTCTCCCTGTAAGCTCAACAAGCCTACAACTCGGCAACAAACAGTTAAGATGTACAAGCCTACAGGTTGGTAAAAACCAAAAGACGCCCAGTAATCCCGGAAAGCTCAACAAGACAACAACTCGGTAAGCTCCAACAAGCATACAACGGACAACTGGGAAAGCTCAACAAGACTACGACTCTGAATTTAGAAGAGCTCCATACCCGTGCTTTAAATTGATTCCATAAATGCATAAACTTTATTTACAAACTAAGAGGGGGCAGATCCTATTTATAGCATAAACTTTTAACCCTTTAGTAAATGAGATGAAGAGGTGACTAACCATTTTCATGAGTTATCAAACTGTCTAGTCGAAAGAGGAAGCATTTTGCAAGGCTCGGTATTAATGATCCGGAAGTAACCAAAACATTTAAGTGGTGACTGTCTGCATTGATAGTATCACTGAGGCCATCAAGTGAGGAAATTGTAGTCGTCCAATCCAACGGAACACTTCTCCAAGAAGGCCCGGGCTGCATTTGTGACAAAAACAAACACAAAAACCTCGGTATAAAATTGTTTTGGATCTCATGAGACAAACCTCAGAGCTTGGGACCATTATATTGAACTTTGTCTTTTAATCCCCATCAGATATGAAAACATACCAGATGAAAGCCATCCATCTGTGTATTTATCAGTCATATCATATAAGTCATCAAAGCGACTGATTGTTCTTGTCAAGAAACTTACGCAACCCCTGGAAAAAAAAAAGGAGTTTCATTATAAATCTTATATTCATGTTTTGTCAAACTTAACCCAAATAGAAAATTCTTCACGGGATGAAATGTCTCAAGGCAGGTATTCACAATGGAAGGTAAAAAGAAGTTACAAAATTAAACAAGGTTAAAATAAGGTGGATTTTCCATCTAAAACTACCAGTTTCACTCTTCGGGTATTACTTCAGTTGACAGAAGCTAAAGTTCATAGCATAAAAGATATCCTAAGCTTGATCAGATCTTGCATTAGTTTACCATAAGAATTCTATTCTACAATGGATCAAAACGAGCTTTAGTGAGCAACATGGAGCTCATTTTTGAACCATCATTACGACTCTCCATACGACAAAATGGAAACAAATGAATTTTTTTCCCTGTATCGAGCACATAAAACGCAGCATGCTGTTTACAAATGAATAACGTAAAGCAACAACTAGGATTGACATTTATGGGTAACACACCTGTTCATACTTATTTGCAATGGCTCTAAGCCTATATGCTAGCTTTCTTGCCGAGATCATCAGATGGAGTAGTAAACCCATCTTGGACAAAATCATAATCGCTAAGGTCCTGCCTGTCATCATATTGCCTCAAGGAATCAAGAAAAGGTTGATTGCAGTTCTCAATCTGCAACATCAGTAGTATATGAGAAAGACAAACAACATTGTTTTGGCAATAGACATATCAGGAAGCAGCAAGCAAGAGAAAAAATAAACGAACTTGCTCATAGAAAAATAAATCGTCACAGAGCTGAAGAACGTGGTTCTCCCAAATCTTCCCAATTTCTTCACCCTGTCCGGCGTTCTTTGTACCATTGAAAGCCTTTGCATACGTCCCTTGCAGCAAAGACTTTAGCAATATAAGGTCTCATCCATATCCCAAATGAATATTGTTTTCACCGGATCAACAGCTTTGCTAGAGGATGTAATATCATTCTTCGGATCAGCTACAGTGGATTTTTCATCCATAATATTCTTACCCTACGCAAAAGACCAACATTTAAACGACAGTCAACGTTAACTAGTCTACCAGAGTATTTCCGAGTTAATTGTCTCTTTGAAATCAATCAAAACAAAGCATGGCAATGAACCATTCACCTTAAAACTTTCATTTTGAAAGCTTCAAACCATCGAAGATTACAAATGGACATGAGATTTCCCAATACTATTATGTGCCATCAAACGAGAATTGTTATAACTAATACAACAACTGTTATACAATACAAAAACGTTTCAACAATAAAGAAGACGCTTGATTAAGACACGATAACAATTGTCAATATTCAGTGAACAGAAAACACAAAATTCAAATCTACACAATTCCCAGAACTGGAAAAATCAAATCGAACTGATTTCTACGAACACATATCAAACGAATAGAAGTAAAACAATGAACCCATGAACGAAAAGTGGAGAAAAGAGGCTTAAAAAAGCTCAGAGTTACCTGTATATCTCTGGTTCAACTGAACTGGGAATGATTATAAAACCTGTTAAAGTTTCAAACTTTGGAAAAGTGAAGGTATGAGAATTCAGAGCATTTGATCGGTGGGGTTGATTGATGAATAATGAGCTCTATAGTGGAGCAACAACATCTTTGGCAATGGCGATTGACCAAATTTGAGTGGGCTGTTTGTCGTTGACTTTTTTCCATTCAGCCCAAATTTGCTCTTACATATCCATTTTACCATGGATGAGCCCAATAGCAAGTTACATTTATAGCACAAATGTTCTTAAACAAAATACAACACATGAGATATATGAATGGAACTTAATAATTACATGTTAACATATTCTCTACATGCGTCTTTAACTTTTCTAAATACACGTAAGAAGATATGAAAAAATTCATTTTAATATTAACTAAATATATCATCTTTTTTTAAATAAATACTAGTGAGAATGTTATGCGGTGACCAAATTTCATGGATATTTTGATGAAAAAAATTCTAAATATATTTATTAATCTTCCGTACATTACGATCACGATAAAAATAGAATATTCTCTAGGACATTTCCCTATTTTCAACTATTTTTTGGATTAAGAACACGATAAAAATAGAATACACGTGTGATACATGCTAACGTTATTATTCTTTCAAATTATTTGTTAAACTAGTGTGATGGCTCGCGCTTCCGCTCCGAAGTGATTAAAATGATAATCTTATTATTAATTTGATCCGATTTTTTAATTATCGTGAGAGTTCATGTGTAAGTTGAGTAGATTAATTATAAGGTGATGTTCATATAGAACGAGATTTATCAAAATTGATTTTACCAAGTTCCATTAACTTTAAGTAAATAGTATTATTATAACATAAAAAAAAGATAAAATTATTACTCTATTTATTATATACCGAGTGATTTGTAAGTTATAACTTTGCAATGAACACGCTTCATGTTGTAACCTATAGTCTTTTGTTTATTTGAATAATTTGTGGCCTTCTTTGTACTCAAATTTTTTTCCTCTTATATGTGTAGGGTATAATTTATTACTTATCTTTTACTATACATGTGTTATGGTTCTAGTTAAAAACCTATTCAGCTGTATAAACTAATTTATTTAAGAGTTTAAACAATTATTTATGAGGAAAAAAAATAAAATTATTTTTACAATAGAATATTAGAGATACTTTATTAAGAGAATTCGCATTAATAACAAATTAACATCTAAGATAACATTATTTGAATTAAGCTTCGGTTGAACACGAAATTGACAATAGGACAAATAATAAATATGACCTAATGATTTTATTCATCATTTATATAGGCGGGAACAATGTATTATAGCCTAGTCATATTAATTATATTAATTGAGAGAATTTTTGTGTTAACAAAAAAAATTACATAGAATTTTGTGTATTTTATTTCTAACTTGTCCTTGCATATAGGTCCGGAGCCCGAAATAGTACAACGTCGTTCTTTGTATATGTCTCATATGGAATTTCCTTGCTCTACTTTAAGCCTTGTATCAGAAGCTTACATTTCTCGATAAATATTCAAATTAGTTGATTATTCGAATATCGCGGCAACAAACTCACTTTTATGATGAAGCAAGTTTATTATGTTATCATAGTACACTTATCATATCATTAAAAAAAATACACTTATCTTAAAAATAATAAAACTTTAAAAGATGTTATAGAACCGAATTGGTTCTTTCTCTTAAATGTAGCATAAGTTCTTTCTTTTAGTCACGGTATCTTGAAAAAAATAGTCCCAATATTAAGGCATAATTAAATAGTCAAAAAGATATGAAAAAATTTGTAATGGTTTGTCAAGGAACAAAAAAAATTTATATATAAAGAGAACAAAAAGTATTGTTTTCACTTTTAGAAATTGACTTACCGATGTAAGTATGTTGCTAGTTTATTTAATGTTGGTTCCCTTCACATGTGCAATTCATATAAGCCCCATGTGTTCTTACAAGAGTAACCATCACAATTACAAGCTAACTTGAACGAACCGTGCATTCACTCATATCCAATGCAAAGGTGAAGAATGTTTTAGAACCTCTTTCTTTTTTATAACATAAATTAAAAGATTTTTGTCAGTTAAAATCATTACGGTAAGTTAGTATCTTCACATTTTTGATTGTCTCCATGAAAGCCAGATGGATAGTTGTAATTTGTTACATTAGACTCGATTTGGATTTTCAAAATTAAAAAAAGAAAAAAAATGAGATATGGGATTCGGTGAAAAGAATAATGAAAAATGTTACTTGCAAGTAAAGAAAATGGATAAGATAATTGAACTAAGCAAGTGAGAAGATTAATCCATTTTTGGATTCTGTCTAGAGACCTTCATTATTTAAGGAACACCAAGAAGGCCCATAAGCTGCAAATAATCACATTTATAATAGTATCAATATATATATATATATTGGTCGGTCAAAATCAATGAAATTAATTATCCATCATAAAGGAAAAAAAAAAGAAAGAGTACCTTTTATAAGATGTCTATCCATCTCCATCTATATTATACACCCTTCATAATAGAGCACTCACAAACTCTTTCCCTGAATGTTTTTCTAGTCACATTCAAAACAAAACATAATACAAGCTTTGAGAGTGATTAAGAAAATACTGAAATTTGACTTAATGAAAGAAAAGAATCAATTGAAAGGGATAATGAGATTCTTGTTTCCAAGTTATGTATACTTTGTAAGTAGATATATTAGCTCATGGATCCTTCCATCAACCTCTCTTTGTGTGTCCAGATTTATACCTTTATCATGAATTTAGATGTTGGGAATTACTACCGTGATCAGCAATAAATTTGACAACATTCCTCACCGATATATCTCCATTGTAGGTGAGACCAATTTTGTTTTATACCGAGAACAACATAAGCATAGGAGATATCTCTCTTTGCATATTCATAAAAGAAAAATAGCTCAATTCAAACAAGGAAATCACATGAAAACAAAGACTACATGGACAAATAGATGACACCACACACTCTTGCAATATTACGAAATTTACCTGATTCGACTGAGTTTAATATTATATGGCGGTCATACAAAATACAATCTAAAAAATAGATATATGTTACTTGCATCATTGCACCATTAGAATTGTCTACATATAACATTCCTCATTTGAATTAATATTATATAAACACCTTTCCCTATACGTTTAACTTAATACTTCAAGTATAACAAACAAATTATGCCATTGATAATGTAAGAAATAATGTTGGCGTACTTAACAAAAATAATATAATGTAAGATGCCATTCATCTATAAATATATTGTATGGAGTTCTCTACAATCTTATTAAGTTTAAGTGGGCAATAAGAGGAATATGCTTTAAATAACTCTTCTTTTAAGCTCTTATATTGTTAAAGAACTCAGAACCATAAGCAAGAATAATACAAGATAATAGATCCATACCTAGCATGAGCATGATAGACTCTGATTGGTAGTCGGTGCACCATGTATGTTTCTACACCGCAAACTAAAACGAATAGTTTGGTTTTCACCACGACATTGTACCATTCTCCTTCCAGATACTAGGTTTTTACATCCAGATTTACATACATCTTCTTCTTTTCCCTTTGATCAAATGGTTGCATCCCTATTTCTTGTCCGGACATCTCAATATTTAAAATAAAAATCTTTCGAATACAATCCAGTTCCAGATTCCTCCAACCTCAAATCAAAATACAAACTTTTTTGGTAGAATATCGAGTGTCAAAATCATGAGATATAATATTTTACTAACATTATATACTATTCCACACCCAACAAGGGAAATAACTCATAATTTTAACTTTAATCAACATGATTATCGACCAAAACAAAATATATATTGGACGGTTCCAAAATCTATTCCGGGTTATAAATTACACAACACAAATAAAATATATAGGCAGGAAATAACTCCTTCTACGTTCTTCGCTATAGGATCAACATCGTGACCAATCATCACCGTCGTTTTCAGCCTCGATGGTAGTACATGGCTACATGCTTTCTTCTTCGATAGGATCAGTATATGCTTTGTCTAATCATCAAGATTCTATTCCATCGTCAATCAAAATAGAAAAGTCAGGTTATTAACATGATCATTCAGAGAGGATTACTAATCATCGGATTATTTCGAGAAACCTTTACCAATTACGGACGAACCGAGTTGGAGGAGCCGACCAACCCAAATCGTACTTGGAAAACAAAAATCTCCCGATGAATTTGTTGAGAGAACCCAATTTTAATTACTACTTGTCAAATGAGAAAGCTACATATTTCCTTCCATGGTCCGAAAAAGGTTCAAGAAACATTCAAAAATGATAATAGTAAATGAGATGATGTTTTAAGAGGAGATGAACGCTTCCGAGAGGAAGACGAAGAGAAGAAAAGGAAATGGAAAATTTGATCGGACTCTCAAAAATGGACATTAGAAAAGTTGAATAAATATGTTACCACGTCGATTTGATATTATACAACATCGTTTTATGTTTTTTCATAAGACTTGGTTAATGATGATAAATTCGTAATAAATCCAATAAATTAACACAAATTTACAGATTTACTTTTGAAAATTCGAAAGCTGGAATTCTAAAGTGCCACCGTCACCCTTAATTGTCTTCAGCATTATATATATATATATTGATTAACATTTTATGTATACATATTTAATATTAATTGCTCATTATGTTCGTTAATAAGTATCGTCAACTTGGCATTGTCCAGAGACTTGTAACGAACCGAGAGTATTTTCGATTTTAAACATTTTTTTCATAAAGATATTTAAATTAAGAGTCCCCCAACTCAATGTCAATAAATTAGTGAAATTCTATCAAAATAAAATAAAAATGAGTGAAATAAGTCGATCAAGTCCACAAATCCTTAGAATAAGTAAAGAAATTTTTTCCAAAACCTAAATAAAACAAATTGGGCTGACTGACATGTCTCCGCACAAAAACAAAACAAATTCCAATACATGAATGATGACTTCATCCTGCTGACGTCCAAAGTGACTCATTTCAATCCTAAGCACACTATAGCTTTCTGCATGCACCCAACTCCAAAATTTTCATTAATCTCTCAGCATCATTTGATCGAACACATCGAGAACATAGAATTGCAAGTCATAAAAATCGCAAAGTAAGTCTAATAAAAATGGATCCTTTACTTCGAATTAGTTCATCTTGCATATGGGGTTTTGTTGATTTGTATATATTCCTATCTGGGTTTTCTTTAGTTTTTGATTTATGATCAGATTCTTATTTGGTTCTTTTGTTCTTAATCAAGATTTCGAGATATGGGTCGTTCTAAGAAAGATAAGCGGAATCATCAGAATGCTCGGTCTTCGACGAAGAGAAATAATTCTGGCCAGCCATGCAAACCGAATTCCGGCGGGGCTTCTTCTTCTTGCATGGCCGCCAAACCCGCGCCGAGCGGGGAACCCGACCCGATGTATGAAGGGTATCCGGTTCCACTTGATGAAGTACTTAAACAGTGTGATGATAACATTGAGGAAGACTTACAAGACAGGCTAGTTGAAAAACTAGAGACTTTGTACAAAGAAGCTTTAAGAAGGATTGTGGAATTAGGTTATGATAAGGACGTGGCTCTAAAAGCTATACTGAAAAGTGGGTTATCGCTATTGCGAGGTCCCATAAAATAGTGTGGAACGTCGTGAATGATTCGGTGGCTTATTTGAATGGTAAAGAAATCGGTGGCCGTAGTAGTACTAGAGTTGAATTTGGTGATTTGAGGGAGTTAATGGAGCATGTGCTGAATTCTATGGTGCATAAAGTAAGACAAGCTAGGCCATTCTTGAATAAAGGAGATGCCATGTTTTGCTTGCTTTGTTGCTGATCTTAATGTGAATGTTGCGAGTACAATGGAACTTCCATCGTTTTTTCAAACAGCGAATGATCAGGAAACTACAGAATCGAGTGATGAACAGGAGAAAGTTGGAGATAATAACAATGCTGGTTTAGTTCCTGGTAGTTCAGATTCACGGCCAAGTGATGTAGATTGTGTAAATTCCTTGTTAAACAAAATTCAAGACCTGAGCATCGATCAGCAAATAGAATTTGGACCTGAAGAAGTGAGGGATGAGATCATTGCAAGTTACGAACGTCTGATTAAGGATCTTGAAAAACAAGTGAAGGAACGAATAGACTGGGCACGGAAAAAGGCATTGCAGGCTGCGAAAAAGCTCACCGATGATTCAGTAGAGCTTAAAACATTAAGGGTGGAGAAAGAGGATAATCAGTTTGTTATAAATGAAAATGACATGAATCTTGACGAATCAACCATGAAGAGGCTTGCTGATGTGGAGAGAGAGCTACGTTCATCTGATGCTGAAGCGCGTCCAAGCAGATGAAATTTTTTCACGATTGGCGAACGAGAAGGCTGAGATCAAAGCCGAGATGGAAGCTGCAAACTTAAGCGCTAGGGAATGGGATTCAGCATCTCTGGAGCTTGAAAAGTCGGAGAAGAAGGCTGAGAAGAAAGCTATGGCTGAGGAGAAACAGACAATTAAGCTGCAAGAGGAGATTGCCAATGTGAAAGAGAAGAGGAAAGAGCTTGAAAATAGTATAGCTTCTGTCCTACAGGCAGGAAAAGGAAGCTTCGGTACGTATGGAAATGTTATCTATTCCTTATATATACTTGCATAGTTGTTTCAATTCATCTTGTTATAATTTCATCAATTGGATGTAGATTGATTAGGTCTTAATTATAGCTATCTCATTTAAACAAATTCTTACTTAATTTTGTGTCCACATAGTTGAATTTTCTCTAGTTTGATTCATGAGTACGGTTTTCTCTATGGTTGGTAGCAGCATTCTCGTTTTCACTCATTGAGATTATTTGGGATGAAAAATTTTAGGTAGTGCAATTTGTGCCCTTCTTTTTGCTGTGTATCTTCTATAGATTTGATTCTGTATCTTTCTACTAGTTCTAGCTAGTTACTAAGTTTTTTTTTTTGGTTATGATATCCTATATATATATATATATATTATAGCATGTATATGTCCCTTCATTTTACCAAATCTTTTGTCAGTTGCATTCATGTTGAAGTTATAATGGTTTATGATTGTCATCGAATCATGCAAATGATCAATTTTTTCATTTTGGCACTAAATGTGTAAGCAAATGTCTTTGGATTGTCAGTTAAATTGGAGCCAGGAAGTGGCTGCTACAAAGGAGGCAAAGTTTATAATCCAGAACGAACGCCGTGCCAGGAAAGAATCGGAGCTTGACAAAGAAACTAATGATAGATTTTTGAAAGCAGAGATCGATTTGCAGTTCAAATGCGCCAAGGACGACATCAAACGACTAGAAGAAGAGCGCTCTCGTCTGCTAGCTTCTCCAGACTTGCCTGATAATAAATTTCATATGCAGCTGCCAGAACCTTCTTCTTCTTCTGAGACGATATCGGATATCAGGGAATGTATGATTTGCATGAATGAAGAAGCTACAGTCTTGTTCCTTCCATGTGCTCACATGGCACTTTGTTTCCATTGTAATGAAATCTATGGAATGGGAAAGAAGAAGGGTGCACCAGCTTGTCCTTGCTGTGGTGTCCCTATCAAGGAGCGTATCCATACTTTCTATTAGACATCGGATCAGTGTGTTTTGCAAGCTTATATACTAGTATTACTCATGTAATGTAAACTCCTTATGATCGTTAGATTTGTCGTGTAATAACTAAGAAAAAATGAGCTTATGTTTTGCTCATAGACATGACATGGTTGCAGCCTTTTCTTGGAGGATTAAAACCTTTGGTTTAAACTCTTTGTTAGTATTTTTCCCTTTCATGATACAATACAACTTTTAAGTAGCCACGACACCAAGACAGTCCAAGGGTAGCCATCCCCATCCCGAAGGTGTCTCCGTGCTACTGTTGGTGGCATATATGGTGAGTGAAGAAGTTAAAATAGTTAAAACATTACATGAACTGAAAATCACTTGTGATATAACCAAATTGGTTAAATATTTTGTACCTATTGTCACTAAAATCATTTTCCTTAGCCGAAGATGATTGTAGTGCTAATTGCTAACAAAAGGAAAGTCCTGAGGAGTGAATAGTCACTAAAGGAAATATAGGGACTAAATTAACAAGTATCATTAGATAGAAGACGAACGATGAAATTTTCCTTTTATCTCCGGTTTCCAGCCAATCACCTGAACAAACAAAGAAATCTACTGCGAGAAGCATATCCTAGGAAACAGAAGACCGGCCGGCGAGAATCAAAGCAGCTGCTAAGGCTAATCCGATGCCGGAATTTGTGGGTCCCATCTGAGTAGCTTTACACAACGAGCTTGAAAATTCAGGATCGGAATGCTCTTATTCAGTTTAAATTTTGAGGGCTATGGAGGAGGATTGGGTTTTCTGCCCTGAAGAACAGATAGAAAGAGAGGCTGATGACTTCAAAACTCGAAACTTTGTACGATGAAGCTTTAAAAAGGATTATGGGTTTTCTTATGGTGACAAGGATATTGCGACAAATGTGGTAAATAATCCATTAGCTTATTTGAATGGAAATTATGAATAATGATAAAAATGGCGGTATTGCTGCTTAAGCCCAAAGTGGAAACTCGGAGGATGCCAAAATCAAATTTTCTTATTTGAGGGATTTACTGGAATAAGCACATTAGTATGGTGCATCTATGGTGTTTGGCCTTCCGAAGATTTTTCCGATTTTGAGTAATGTAGAGAATATCGGCAGTTATGGGAATGTTGGTGTTATTACACCAGCACGTTGTAGGTTCCATGGTGGTTGGGGGTTTGGAAATGATGGGAATTCTGAGTTTGTGGTTTATGACGGTTTATCTTAGAGTTCGGATTTGCATAGGGATAATGAGTATCTGAAAAGGTTTATCCTTGCTCTGGGATGAATTCGTTGTTGAAGAGGAATGTTTCTATGATAGCTTCTGGTTTTCGAGAGATCTCAAATGAAGCCTGGATATGGAAAATGCTGAGATCAGAGCAGAGATGGAAGCTTCTAAACTAAGTGCTTCAGAATCAAACACAGTTTCCCTAGAGGTTGCAACGACGGAGAAGAAGATCTTGAAGAAGCTTATTGCTTTGGAGAAACAGAGAATGAAGTTGCTAGAGGAGTTTGCTGGCGAGAAACAGAAGAGTAAAGAGTTGCAATGTTCTATAGCTTATGTTCAACAGCGGGGTAAAGGAATCTGAGGTACAAGAAACCATTTCTAATCTCATTTCTTGCATAGTTATTTTTACTTTAATTTTGGCATTTTAGCTTGTTAATGTCATTTGGTTAGATTGGCTTATTAATATGAGTTTTGGCCTGGTGGAGGGATTTGTCAAAAAAAATAATTGGGATTTAAGCTTTTATTTTTGGTAGATAGCAGTCTATCCTTTTGATTGTTTCGAGGGCTGGGTTGAGTACATCATGCTATATATAAAAGAAATATGCATGCAATGCTTGTGTTGTGTATTACCAGTTACCTAAATTAAAAGGAAAAAAACTTCCTAAAAAATCGAGCACATTTCCTAACACGCCGGGGCATGGAAACTGCGAAAAGGGTGTATGGCACGTGATATGTCTTTTTTACTTATAACGGGTTTTACTAATTTCATCAATCAGTTATATCCTTCTGAAAACTTGTTGTCAGCTTTTTTTTCGTTAGTTGATTGTTGGAGTAATATCTCGTAATTTTTTTTTGTTAGTTGATTTTGGTTTTGGCTGCTCATTTCTGTTTGGGAATGATCTAAGTTCAACTGTTTCTGCTATTGGTAATATCACGTCCACTGTCCAAACTTATTAATGAACCTAGAGAGTGTTTTGAATTTTTATTTAGGAAATAAAAATCTACTTTAATTTTTTTAATTTGAGTTTGCTTTAGATAAAGTTAATACTTGTATTAAGAGTCCCAATTCAATGTCTTAATAAAAAAATTTAGTGAAATTCCATCCCCCCAAAAAAAAAAAAGTGAAATAGGTGGTCAATCAGTCCACAAATCCTAAGAATATGTAAAGAAAATTTTCCAAAATCTAAATAGAGCAGTCAAATAAAATGGTTCCTTGAGTTCGACCAGTCTCGATACATCTCCCCCAAACAAAAACAATAAAGAATATGTAAAGAAAATTTTCCAAAATCTAAATAGAGCGGTCAAATAAAAATGGTTCCTTTGAGTTCGAATTCAGTCTCGATACATCTCCCCAAACAAAAACAATATGTGAATTCATTTTTTGCTGTCGTGTCAAGTAACTCATTTTAATTCTATCCAGCTTCTGCACCCAACTCATTTTTGCATCATTTGATCAAAACTCATCGAGAACAACGAATTGCAGTGATAAACGTGAAGTGAGTCTAGTTTTTCATCCAACTTTGATTTTCTGTCTTTTCGTTTTTGATACATGTTATGATAGGGAGATTTTGATGATTAGCTATTCTCTCTGTTGTCTTTAGCTCTTGATTTTGATCAGTTTATAAAGATTCTCTGGTTCTTGTTTAATCAGGTTTACGAGATATGGGTCGTTCTAAGAAAGATAAGCAAATAGAATTTGGAACTGAAGAACGGAAAGAAGAGATCATATCAATTCTCGAACGTCAGATTGAGGATCTTCAAAAAGAAGTGAAGGAACGAAAAGACTGGATGCGAAAAACGGCATTGCATGCTGTGAAAAACTCACCGATGATTCGGCAGAGATAGATACATTATGGATGGACAGGGAGGATAACCAGTTTGTTATAACTGAAAATGACAAGAATCTTGACGAATCAACCATGAAGAGTCTTGCTGATATTGGGAGAGATTTAAATACATCTTTAGCTGAAGCTGTCCAAGCAGAAAAAAATTTCCACACAATTGGAGAAGGGAGAAAGGTGAGATCAGAGCTGAGTTGGAAGCTGCAAACTTAAATGCTAGGAGTATGGGATTCAGTATCTCTGGAGCTTGTTAAAGGCAGAGAAGAAGGCAATGGCTCTGGAGAAACTGACAACGAAGCTGCAAGAAGAGATTTCTAATCTGAAGGAGAAGACATAAAGAGCTGGAATATAGTTTAGCATGTGCCTGTAGAGGCTGAAAAAGGAAGCTGTGGTATGTATGAGAAAATTATCTATTCCTTAATTATATACTTGCATAGTTATTCCAATTTCACCTTGTTATAAATATGTCTTGTGGTTTGGAAATGATTACTGCTCTTTACGTGGATTGGATGTAGATTGATTCTGTCTAACCTATGTAAACAAGTTCTTACTTCTGTGTCCACTTGCTGAAATTTCTCCAATTTTGTTTCCAGTGTTTGTTTTCTCTATGGTTGGTAGCTGCATTGTCGTCCGTTCAGATTATTCCGGATAGGGACGGAAGTTTTAGTGTAGTGCAATTTAATCACCCCATTCTTTTCGGCTGTGTGACTTTCATAGATTTTATTATGTATCTTTATACTAGTCCTACTTACGAAGTGTTTTTGTTATGATATCTTGTATATATATATATATAATTGCCTCTTTGTCCCTTTATTTTACTAAATCATGCTGGTGAGTTGTCCTTTCATATTTTTTTATGACATATTCTATTCTGCACTCACTGGTTTTACATTTACAATCGCAAATGTCTTTGGATTGTTAGTTAAAATGGAAGGAGGCAATGGAAGCTACAAAGGAGGCAAAGTTCGATCCCCAGAATGAACGGCGTGCCAAGAAAGAATCGGAGCTTGACAAGAAATTGCAGATTGACTGTTTGAAAGCGGAGATCGATTTGAAGTTTCGCCTCTACAAGGATGACATCCGACGACTTGAAGAAGAACGCTCGCGTCTGCTAGCCTCCCCAGACTTGCCTGATAATAAATTGCATAAGCAGCTGCCCGAATATTCTTCTTCTTCTTCGTCTGAAACGATGAAAATCTGGGAATGTATGATTTGCATGAATGAAGAAGCTACAGTCTTGTTCCTTCCATGTGCTCACATGGCACTCTGCTTTCATTGCAATGAAATCTATGGTTTGGGAAAGAAGAAGGGTGGAGCACCTTGTCCTCGCTGCTGTATCCCTATTGAGGAGCGTATCCATACTTTCTATTAACCATCAGTGTGTTTTGCAGGCTTATATACTGTATTACCAGAAAAAAAAAATTATGTAATTTTCATTTTCCTTGGATGATTGGTTTTCAGACTGAGACATGTTTATGTTTGTTGTAATGAAAAAAATATGAGCTTATGTGAGGCTCATAGACAATTGACATTGTTGCATCTTTTATTGGAGGATTGAACCTGAAGACCAGTATCTGACTTTTAGTTCTTTTTAATCTCTTTTTTAGTACTACCTCCGTCTCTAAATATTTAGATAAATAGAGAGGCATGTATTTAGAGACGGAGGGAGTATATTTTTTTTCATGATGCTGTTTTTCTACCATTTAATTTAGTTGTAGTGGGGAAGAAATTAAAATATGTGCAGGTGATATCTCCAATTTTGATTGCAAATAATATTTTGCATTAAGCACAATTGTCTTTACTGCCAAGTGCCAAGTACTATGTAACAAAAAGAAAAAAAAAGGTCTGAGGAGCGAATGGTCAGGAAAATGAAATATAGGGAGTTCATTATCGAAATAGAAAAGTTAGAGGACCAATAGTGCAATTTTCTTTTTTCCTCGATTCTCCCATAGTTTTCCTGCCAAACAAAACAAACTTTCAAGAGGTGAAGTGATTCAGTGAACAAAATCTCTTTGAATCTCGATTTGAATGTGCGTTTGATTTCAATTCAGGTCAAATTCATCTTAATCTAAATTACGAAAAAAGGGGTTTAATTCATGTTTCTAATTACACTCTTGTGTGTTTTTGGTAGTGTTTGTGCTGTTTAATCAATGTTTCTATAGACCGATCACTCAATCTTTGTTTGATTATTGTTTTCAGGGTGTTAAATCCATGGGTTCTACAGCTAGAGAGAAGCATATCCGTGCAAACAGAAGATCCCGGCCGGCGGCGGAGAACCGAAGCAGGTGCTAAGCCTAAGCCAATGCCGGAATTTGTGGGTCCCATCGAGTCGCTTTACCCAACGAGCACAAACGAGGTTATCCAGGATCGGAATGCTTACCCAATTAGTAACTTGAGTTTCAATTTTGAGGATTATAGAGGATTGGGTTTCTGCACTGAGGAACAGATAAAAGAGAGGTTGATGGCAAAGCTCGAGTCTTTGTATGATCAAGCTTTGAAAAGGATTCTGGATTTGGGTTATGATAGGTCTGTGGCTTTAAAAGCTATGTTGAATAATGGGTTTTGTTATGGTGATCAGGATATTGTGACGAATGTGCTAAATAATGCATTAGCTTATTTGAATGGCAATAATGATAGCAATGGCGGTGTACGCTGCTTCTAGCGCCTCAATTGGAAACTCGGAGGATTCCAGAATCGAGTTTGCTGATTTGAGGATTTACTGGAATATTCGCTTACTGGTATGGTGTATTTGTTAAAAACAAGTTAGGCCTTATTTGACTAAAGGTAGTGCTATGTGGTGTTTGCTTGAGTCTAATCTTAATGTGACTGCTGCCAGTACAATTGAGCTTCCGTCGATTTTCCAATTTCGAGTAATGTAGAGAATATCGGCAGTAATGGGAACATGGGTGTTATTCCACCAGCACTTTGTAGGTTTCATGTTGGTTGGGGTTTTGGAAATGACGGGAATTCTGAGTTTCCGGTTAAAAATGGTTTATCTTATAGTTCGAATTGAATTTGCAAAGGGATAATGAGTATCCGAAAAGGTTTAACCTTTCTCAGGCGATGAATTCATTGTTGAAGAGAAATGTTTCTATGATAGCTGCCGGTTTTCGAGAGAACCCGAAACTGACTGGTATGCAGTCTCATGGTTCGACTAATGACAGAGATGCTGAAGTTTCAACTGAGAATACCAGCAAGGATTCTCAGAATTCAAAGAGTCAGAGATTGGATGAATTCTCCTAATGAGCAAACTTAGTGATCTGAATATTGATGAGAATATGGAGTTTGGAGGGGATGTTCAGAAAGATGAGATGATTGCAAATCTCGTTAATCAGATTAAGGATCTTGAAAGAGAAGTGATGAAGTGAAAGGAAGGATTGGGCGCAGAAGAAGGGCCCAGCACAGGCTGCGAAAAAGCTTAAGCAACGATTTGACCGAGGCTTAAAACATTAAGGATGGAGAAAGAAGATAATCTTTTGTTTTAGAAATGGAAATCAGACTCTTGACGAGTCAGCCATGAAGAGGGTTACTTATATGGAGAATATCTCTGAAGACAGCTAGTGTCAGAAAGTAGAGAAAGCGAATTCATTTATAAGAAGCCTAGAGAAGCAAAATGCTGAGATCAGAGCAGAGATGGGGAAGCTTCTAAACTAAGTTCTTCAGAATCAAACTCAGCTTCCCTAGAGGTCGTAAAGAGGGAGAAGAAAGAGCTTGAAGAAGCTTATTGCTTTGGAGAAACAGAGAATGAAGTTACCAGAGGAGATTGCTGATGAGAAAGAGAAGGGTAAAGAGTTGCAACGTTTAATTGCTTGTGTTCAACAGCGGGGAAAGGAATCTGAGGTACGAAACCATTTCCAATCCCATTTCTTGCAAAGTTATTTCCATTTCTTTTATTTATTTTATTTGGCATTTTTATCTTGTTAATGTCACATGGTTGAGATTGGCTTATTAATATGAATTTTGGCCTGGTGGAGGAATTAGTAATTGCTTATTTAATTGGTAATACCTGTAGTTGACTGTTAATTGATAGTTTTGAAATCAATTGATAGTTGCCAAATTGATGTCTTTACCAAGGTTAATCTAGAAAATAACAAAAGACACTTACATTCCTAAGAAAAGAAAAGAGAGATCTACATTGAATACATCTCTCCTACACCCTCATCCCAGCTTAGAGGAAGTCAATCTTTGTATATAAAAATACATGCAACCATGATAATTGCGCAAGGAATATCCATGCAACGTATTTGTGTATACAAGCTAGTGCTAAATTAAAAGGGAAATATAAACTTCGATTAATCAAGCACATTTGCTAAATTAAAAGGGAAATATAAACTTCGATTAACCAAGCACATTTCTAACACACATGGTTATGGAAACTGCAATAAGGGTGAATGATGCGTACTAGATCTTGTTTACTTAAAAGGAGAGTTGCCAAATTTATCATCAATCAACTAGTATATCCTTTTGAAAACTTGTAGTCAGCTGTCTATTCATGATGATCTTTCAACCAGTTTTATGTTTACTTTCACGGCTTTCATCTGTTTTGAAATTTGAACTCTGTTTTCCATATGGATAGTGTCAAGTATTATCTTCTAGCACCAACTGTATAGTTGGATGATTGCCTGAGTAATATCTCTTATAAATTTTGGTTAGTTGATTTTGGTTTCGTCTGCTCATTTCTGTTTGGAACTTCTAAGCTTAATTGTTTGTATAATCATGCTATGGAAAATGCCTCTTTCCAGGTCAAATGGAGAGAGTGCGTGAAGGCTAAGGAAGAGGCTGTGTCTGAAGTGGAGAAGGAACGTCATGCCAAGGAAGAAGCTGAAGCAAACAGTAAAGAGAAATTGAGGGTTTACGACTCAAGATCGAGATCAACTTTCAGCGCCACAAGGATGATATCCAACGGCTAGAACAAGAGCTTTCGCGTCTACAAGCATCAACACCAGATTCCTCCTTAGAGGCTCCAAAATCATCGTTCGAATAATAATTTAGCCTCAGCTGATAGGGCTAGGCCTCGAGAAGACTTAATTTCTAGGCTGTTGCGTGAACTGGAAGATTCCTCGGTGACCGAAACTCGGCTGTGTGAATAGGGTTTGCGTGATTTGTATGGCAGAGGAAGTCTCTATTGTCTTTCTGCCTTGTGCTCATCAGGTTATTTGTGTAACTTGTAACGAAAGCTACGGTCAGGGAAAGAAGGGTAGAGGATCCATTTGTCCATGCTGTCGGGTCCCTATTGAACAGCGAATCCGTGTTTTTGGAGCAACTTCTTAGACCCATCATTTTTACAGCTAGTACTAATTTATAGCCACGAAATCATGAGATTTCATGATTTCAATGTTGCTACAGTTTTCATGTAAATAATAAGCAAAGGCGAGCCTATATGTGCAACTCATAAACATGGTTCTAGCCTTGGGGTGCTGGATGATGATGATTTATATAAATTTGTAAGAATATGCTATGATTACTAAAGTCTCTCTTCTGATGCAATTTTTTATGCAAAAGTGTAATTTGTGTTTTAAGAATGAGTGAATGTTATTTTACCCTTTTATCAACATCTCTTCTTCTTCATCTCTGGCCTAATTCTTCTCTACATGGTATTGCTTTAATTGAGGCAATCAAAGGGAGTAATGCAAATCCAAATAATTCAAATGCAAAAGCAAAACTATGAACCAACTCAATTCACTAGTGCATATGAAATCCCAGAATTCATATTGCCAAAAAATGATTCGTCCACTTATGGTAAAAGAAAAAGATTTATCCAATTATATCGTTTCGTGTTATATATTAGAATGACGAACATACTTGTCATGGACAATGATTTAGTCACAAATAGGATATGGTTCCGGTGGTCAGGGCAATTCCAAGAGAACGACCAAGTCTTTTGAATCAAATTGTTCGATCTTCATTCAGTATACAAACTAAAAATTCAGCATACCAACTAAAATAGAATATCATCTTGAATCCAATCGAAAAAGTAACAAGATCGAGGTCCTAAGATTATGAATTGTTGTACCATTATTTCTTGTTTTGTGGATTGATGGGATAACATTTAATGCATCATTGATCCCTCTGATTAACCGGATGGATGTCATCGTAAAAGCCAACACGTCGTGAGAGTTGTAATGGCCCAATAAATAGCATCTATGTAGTGGGTCACCTGTAGTGCCATTATCTAATCTCCTATGGAAGTGTTGGATATGTGAGGATTATAACCACATTAACGATTCACAATGAATCTATTATGGTTTATATATACATATTCTAGATCCACTTCCTTGATAAGTTTTTGGAATATTGTGAGCTTTTAAGTTAGTATCTGAGTCGTAGAGTCACAGGCTTCCACCTGCCTAGTGTCATACTGATCTATGAAGAGTAGAGCTAGGATAAGTCTTGTTTACTTGCTGCGGTTTGCATGATACGTATCAATTTTTATTTGTAGTCGACTACACATTTAGAGGACTTCTGATCTAAATCGGGGAATACATGATGTCTATGGTACTTGCGGATAGTTTCACCAACATCTCTCAAAGACGATATTGCAGAGTTTGAGAGCTGTCTGACAGTGAGGAGTAGCGACATCTATCTCCTCGCCTACGGTTGGGGTGTTGGTTATGAATTGTGGTGTTATATGTGTATGTTGGTCTTTCTAAGTTACTGAGTTTGCAATGAGATCGTGTGGTTTTATGATTATGCAACTAAAAGATCTATAAGGATTGGGAAGATGCCTCAAGGCAACAATAGATGATACTCTATTCCAGCTAGTATGCAAAATGAAGATCACACATTGTGCTTCAAATAAGTTGATCGTTCTCCAGGTGCCCCGACTATAGAGATGTTTATTATCATTCAGGGAAGATGGTAACATTCTAACTTCTCCTTTGTATTATTGTTATATTTTCATTTTGATGTCAAATTTTTGTAAATGTAGCCAGAGTTAGAGAGAGTTACAAGAGCACGGGATATTGGGCGAAACTGCCTAAAGCAAAAACCACCGGAGGACAATGTTCTATGTTTGGCGAGATTGCTCTTATACTGGATCAGCCACATCATTTAAGTGTAAGGGAGTATTGGATCGCTCACAACTTCTTTCATTGAGCATGGACTCATTTAGGAGTATTATACCTCCTAATTCTCCAGTTCATGCAAAAACAATGGCGAAACACTATTTGGGTGCGTAACTATATAGTTTATGTGTTGGAGATGTGCACGTTCACTATGCCTAGCTGTCTCACTATGTAGTTCAAAGACTTAAATATGAGGGGCATGTTGGATATGTGCACCGCACGTCCACTATTCTTTTTCTATAGCTCGAAGAGCTTGCACAAGGGCTTCAATTATTTATCCAAACGGCAGCGCATCCAAGACACTTTCTCACCTCTACTCTTTTTAATTTTTTTTCCTACTCATCACAATCGTCCGAAGCACCTACATTTATTTTATGCGATTTCTTCCCCGAGCTTCCAATGGCAGATGTGACGCATGTCTCTCCGCTGCGAGAACACATTTACCCCCTTTCTCTCCATCACCTAATATAAAATAAAAATAATAATATACTTTTATCAATAATTTTACATTCATTTTCCCCCAATAAAATTGTAAAACAAAAGGCACTTCACTTAAAATCTTGATTGACAATATTTATAGTCATGTTCAAAAAATCACACATCAATACTAGATAGCTAGTACAAGTCCCTTGCTTGTTTTACTTTAATTTAATTAGCCAATCAAATAGAGTAATGCAAATCCAATTAATCCCACCTCTTTGCAATTTCAATTTTTATCTAATGCAAAGCTATGAACCAAATTCTACTAACTTGTGGAGATCAAATGAAATAAGAGAATTCATGTAGCAAAAAATGGGAAAAGAGGGCGAAGATCATGATAGTTTGCCAAATATGGTAAGTCCTGACCAGCTTCAAAATTATTGACAGATTAAAAAATCGGCCAAACCATGCGTTTGGTCCCTCATGTTTGATTTGAAAACTTACATCGTTTTTAATGTTTCATTTCAGGTACATGATCCCTATGTTTGGCTACCGTTAGGATACTTGGTCCATCTCGCCTAAAGTCCGTTAAATTGTGTCTACGCGACATTTTTAACGAATCGTATAACGACACGTGTTTATTACGTCTAAAAAATTAGCACGCAACTTAAGTCGGATTATCCCATAAGACGAATATAAATCTGTAACCAAACACACCCATACGTAAACCGGTTCAATATCGATTTAATTTTCAAATTGATAATGAACCAGTTCAATTTCATGATAACATCAAACAGGTTCCAAACCGACCGGATCCCATTTTGTAACCAAACCCACGCATTCAAAAACACAATCAATTCATCTTCAAGAATCCAACAAAATCAGAATACAATCACTTCCGTCGGAGTGCAGGTAAGACACTTCCCGTCGGAGTGAAGCTCGCGAACGTCGTCGTCCCTTCCGTCGAAGTGCAGCTCGCGACCCGTCGTCGTCACTTCATCGAAGTGGAGCGCGGCGTCGCCGAAGTGTAGAGTCATCGGAGTTTGAGTCGTCGGATTTCGCGTCAGAGTTGTTAGTTTAGGTTTTCTTCTTAAGTTTCAAGTGTTGCTAAATTAGGTTAATTTTTTTGCGGGTAACTGGACCGGAATTATGTTTCTGGTATTTAAGAGTGGCGGATCGAATTCAAGAGGTGAAAACGACTTTGGTTTGGGCGGCGGGTGAATTGTGCGTTTTAGTGTTTGGAGTGGCGGGATAAAGTGAAGGCTGAAGTGAGTAAGGGTTAAATGATTTGTATTAAAAAATTTTCTTCAAGTGTGGAAGAAATAAGTAAAGGAAAAGTGTGTCGTGATTAAAAAAGATATAAGTGTGTCTTAAGGTAGGTTTGATTTAGGTATGGGTATGTTTGGTTACAGAATATAATTCTTTTTAAGGGATAATCCGATATAAATTGCGTGTCAATTTTTGCACACGTAATTTATACATGGTGCTTATACGATTAGTTAAAAATGTCACTGTAGACATAATTTAACGGACGTTAGGTAAGAGGATCAAATATCCTAATGGTAGTCAAACATAGAAATCATATGCATTCGAAATAGAACATTAACGATGATGTAGACTTTCAAATCAACATGAGGAACCAAACGCATAGTTTGGCCAATTAAAAAACAAAAGGACGAAGGTTGTACTTGTATACTCCTTTTATTATTATAGCTTCAAAAAACAAAAAGATCAAAGATATCGATCGCTCGTGTGATGATGATGGCGATGTAAGGTTAACTAATTGCCTTAAATTTCTCAAGTTGTGGCATACAATTTCTCTTAGCTAGCTGTATTGTAATATTTCTAATTAGCCCGTGACCAACATTAGATATTTGCTGCTCTTATTAATGCTAACCACACACACATCTTGCTTTTTTATTTTTTTTTTTTTTTTTTAACTTTCAATTAGGTATACTGTTGAACCAACTAACCACATATTAGCTTTACTGTTAAGATTTTTGGTCCGTCAATTAGAGGACTATTTATATTTCTCTTCATATATACAGATTCTATCTGAGTACTTGGTTAACAGATCTATCATGGTAGTGTGAGCAATAATGAGTTCATAGAAAATACGGCAAAGCTACGTGTATCCGTCCTAGATCCTTAAATAATGTAATTTACTTTAAATTGAAAGCAAGAGGCTGAATTAATTGTAAGAGTTTAAACTTGATTCGGGAGAAATAGACATAATCGAAAATAATTAAGTGTGAAGTGAGGTTTATATATACTTGACAATGTCTTTTACTTGTCTTTTAAGGGAGAGGCTTTTTGATATTTTTGATTGATTGTAGGAACTTCTCATGCCTATTTTTCATTTTGATTTGGTTATTGTTTGTATTACTTTAAGAATATAGATCATATGGACTAAATTTAAAGATGAATCAATGGTACAAGATTGATTGAATTGAAACCAACTAGTCTTGAGCAATATTTATAGGATCACCGATGTATAAAATAAGTATCTTTAAAAAAAATGAAAATCTATACCAAAAATCTCAAACTAATTAAATTTTCAAAAGGTGTAAAGGATCTGGATCGTCTTTGATTCGAGTCTAGGAAATGAACAAAACACTCGCTGAATAGCTCGAACAAGATTTCTCCCAGACGATTAAAATGGCATGTCGTTCACGAGAAAAATCATATATGTTATCATGGAATATACTACTTTTATACATGTTAATCCTAGAAGGTGAACATCGAAAAGTCGTCCCGGAAACTCCATATACGGGTTTACTAATTTTCTTAATTAATTACTTACACGTGGGTCCCACATTTGTCTTTATTTGTTTTGTTTTTATTTGATAATATAATTTAGTCCTTATAAAGTTTATAGATTTAAAGTTTAGTCCTTATAAAGTTTTTTCTAATTTAGATTCTATTGTTAGTAGATGATTATTTAATTTTGATAATTCTTTTTGTATATCATTATTTTTAGAAGACGATGATTCTTCTTCTGCTATGTAGTTAATATTATCTCTAATTAATTTCATACTTGGCCTACGAAATATTTGTTCTTTTATTATTGTATTATCTATTCTAGGTACCGAACTTATTGGTGTTGTTTTTATTGTTCCTACTTTTGCTGTAATGCCAAATAGATCTTCTAAATAAATTTTATCTTTATCTTTAAATTGTATACTATGATGACTATTTGATAAGGCGTATCCTATTTCATAAGTTATAGTGAATGGATAGTCCTCTTTTGCCATTAAATTATTTCTATAAAATTTATATGCTATTATTAATGATCTATCTAAATTTTCTGTGCATAAGGGTATTCCTAATTGTAATGATACATTAAACTTTAATTTTGTATATGCTAAGTTTCCATTTACTATTCCTATTATTCTATCTCGCGGATCTTGAATTCTATCATCACAGATTGCTAATCTTATTGGCGAATCTATTCCTTCCATGAACGTTGATTTTATTAAGATCTGAATAGTTGATATATGAATATAACCTATTTTATCTTTTTCTTCTTGTTTTATATTTAACTTATTAATTTTTTCTTTAATTTCACTACCACTTATAATAGGTATACTAGTTTCTCCAATAGTAGTTGAAATTTCTATTGGATATTCAGCAGTAATTTTTCCAAAATAAAGTATATTTTTTCTACTTAGAAGATTTCTTAATGAATTTTTTATATCTTGTCCTTCTTTTAGATTTAATTCTTCTTTTTTAATTTTCTTGATTATATTTTTATTAACTAAGATATCTCTTTTGAAGGTATCTTTTTCTTCTTGTAGATCTAAATAGTCTATAGTATTAATTGATGATGATGATGAAGCTATTTCTTTTTCCATTTTTAACTATTGTAAAGTCTAAGTTGTTCTAGCATAACGCAAGTAGAGGTCAATTTTATGTGATAGTTCTAATCGTAAAATGTTTAAAACTCTAATGTTTCCATTACCGTTATCTAATTCCATAATAATTCTAAGGTCGTTATGACACTTATTTATATAATCTTCACAATGATCTATTAGACTAATTAGATCTGGACTATTTTTCTCTAATTTCATTAAATATATTCCTTGTGTTATATCATTAATATAACTCATTTTTCTCTTCTAGCTCTGATACCAGATTTTAGAACGCGGATTAGAATTTGAATAATTGGCTAATTGAAAGGAAATAAATAGATTTTTATTAATAAGATAGGAATACAGATGCTTAATATAATCTAAATAGATTGGTCTCGACCAATCTGCATTATTATCTTCTTCAATATCATAATACATATTAGTTTCGTATAGATATTCTAATTGTATATCTATATGGGTTAATATATCTAGATTTTCTTCAATCTTTTTATATGAATCTACTATTAATGAAAATAGATAGTTTTCATATTTAGTTGCTATTTCTTTTGCTAAATCGAAGGTAATATTCTTCGAATATTATTTCTATTTCTTTAATTCTTCTTATATCTATTTTCTGATTATAATCAGAAATTATTTCTTCTAATTGAGTTATTTTTTGATTAGTTTCATTTTGTAAAGCAAATAATTCTGTAGTACTAGAATTTTCAATTAAAGATAAATCAAGTGTATTAGTTGGCGAATCCATACCTGAATCTTTCTGCTTTGTGAATGCTTTTGCTGGTGATCCTCTTGGTTCCTTGATGATAGATTGCTTGATGTTTATGTGTTTGGTATTATAATATTGTTCACTGATTTTTGAGTATTTGCTTAGTAAAACAGACTTCCTATAAACGGGAAATCAAAACGTTGGTTTGTTATCAAACAAACAAAGGAGAATTTTATTTCACTCAATAAACTCGAGTTCTAAGTGAACCAGAGGGTACATATTTATACACATAATAAGTGGACTATATTCCACTTAATACCCTTAGATATTACATTATTTCTAACATTATTGATGCCCTTAGAAGTTTTACATCGTGGCTTACGTATTTTACATACTTATTGCAAGAAGACATAAATGTCTACATCTTGCTTTAGCTAGTGGATGCCATTATTTCATCTTTATTGGATTCCTTTAGCTTCTTTTCTTCTTTGTCTTCTTTCTCCTTGTTGTCATCCATTATTATTGAGATAGAATCTGTAGAGTTGCTATCTTTATTGCTACGTAAGAGAATGCATATTAATTCTTTTGTCCTATAGGGCAGATGTTGTAGTGGTCCGGAAAAATCTGAAAATGGTCCTTCAAAAATCTGAATCGCTCTTAATCCTTCAACACTTATTTCTTGACTATACTTTGAGTATATCAAAATATTCTCACTTCGTAGTTAATAAAATATTTTTCATGGGTGTCAATTTTTCCAGTGTTTCTTAGTATTCCGGCGAAATATTTGGCATTGAGTTCTTCGACTTCGTTTTCCGATAGCTTTCGATTAGTTGGTCCATCTCTTGGTGGATAATTCATATTTGATATACCGAGAACCATGACCGCATAGCTTGGAACTAATATTTTATCTTGGCTGAATACTGGAAAAGAACTATATATCTTTATGAATATTTCTCTGTCCTTTCCTTCTTTATCTTTTCCTATTCGGGACATATAATTTCTTATAGCATGTGCTGGTCCTGAAGGAAATTCTGAGAGTAGGTTGGTTCCTTTCAGATAAATGGTATCTATTAATCCATGAATAAGAAATTTGTATAGTGTTAAAGGGTTTGCATCAGGGAAAAATATTGCTTTTGGACTAGAATCTAGTTTGACTGTTGGGTAAAAGTGTTGGCTCATTTCTTTTTCTGAATAATGGCTAAGCATTGAATAACACTCATTGAATGATGAAGGTGATGGTTGTTTGGCTTTGTGTTTTTCCTCTCTAGTAGGGATATTAAGAATACTAGAGTTGGGAATTCTACCTATTGGAGTCATTTTTCCTGAATGCCTAATCGAAGATGATGGTGTTGAGAGTAATTTGGATTTGTAGTAGGGAGTTTCTGTTTGGATTTGTTGAATTTGGTATTCTTCATAGGCCTTTTGGGCCTCTTCTCTGGTGGTAAATGACTTATGCTGAATATTGGATTGTCCAAGTGACAAAAGCAGAAACTTTGTGCCAATGGTCATAAACTCCTTTCATGGGTCCATTAAATATTGCATAGTATTTCGTTTGGGATGATTTTGTAGTGTCGTATTGTAATGTTGGAGGAATGGCTGACGAGTCTGATTTAGATGAAGATCCAGTTGTTGTTGTTGATGTTGATAATGGTAATGGATCCACCACGTTTTTGCTGCATAACTCGATGGTTGAATCTTTCCTCCTAATTGAATTATGGTTGCTTCAAGTTGGGATATTTTCTTCGTCTTTCTGCTATTTCTTTCTGTTTTTCTTCGATTTCTTTTCTATTGATAGCTATCTGATCCATCATTCCTTTGATTATTTCTTCCATTCTCTTGTCAAAGTGTCTGCGATGACGTTGTTTTCCGACTTTATGTATTTTATGAATTGCTGGAAATTGTCGTAGCTCTAGCTCGCCACCTCGATCAGTCTTCCTTGATTGAAGTTGCTTCGAATTTTATATTGAATGAATCCTGTAAGATATTTACTATCAAGTACGGAGTTCGAACTCTTTAGGAAGAAGTTCAATTCTCCATTTTCTCAATGTTTTAAGACAAGCAAGTGTCTCTTTTTCATGTATAGGATATCTTTGCTCAGTTTCGAGAAAGTTCTCGATATATATTTGCATAGTCTTTCGACTTGTATATTTTTTGACTTTTCAGTCTGTATATTAATTTTTGCTTTCATACAACCAACCCAAGTTTCTTGAGAGGCGTCTGTTTCCACAATCAGATAATCATCACTTTGTGGATTGTATAGTTTTGGAAGATCTTTGCAAGCATTTTTCAGCTTGTCAATAATATTAGTATCATGAATATTCCAAGTCCATAGGACTTTTGTACTTAATTTCTTTTGTAATTGTCTTCGTTCTTTTGCTAAGGACTTAAAAAAGCCTTGATCTGAAATGTAATTTAAAGATCCTAAGAATCTTTGTAATTGTTTCCTATCTTCAATTTTTGAAGGGAAATTATTTAGTTTTTTTATTACATTATCTTGTAATTTTAATTCTCCATTTCCTGATATAGTTAATCCTAAATAGTCTATTTCATTTCTAGCAATTATTGCTTTCTTTTTACTTAAGACTAATCCTTTTTCTTTGACTCTTTCTAAGACTAGTTTTAATTTTTTATAATGATCTTCTAATGAATTATTTGTATAGATTAATATATCATCTATATATACTAAACAAAATTCTTCTAATCCTTTTAAATTTTTATCCATAAATCTTTGATAAATTCCTGGTGCTTGTTTTAATCCAAATGGTAATACTGTCCATTGATAATGTTTATGAGGAGGACATGTAAAAGCTGTTAATGGTTTAGTGTTATCATGTAATCTTAGTTGCCAAAATCCTGATTTAGCGTCTAAAGTGCTAAACCAATGACTTCCTCTAATCTTTTGAAGTATATAATCTTTTCTAGGTAATTTATAAGCATCTCCTATTGTTGCTTCATTCATTTTTGTATAATTAATTACCATTCTTCTTTTTCTCGTTTTATTTCATTATGATTTTCTACATAAAATGCGAGTGCAGCATGCCTACTAGTAGATTCTTCTAATATTCCTTTTTCTAGAAGTTCAACACATTCTTTTGTAAATTCTTCTACATCAATTTTTGAATATGGGATTTTATTTTCTACATTTACTTCTTGATTAGGATCTCTTAATTTTATTTCTATTAGTTCTTGGTTATTATTTTTATTTTGATCTAGTGGATTATCACTACATACATCTTCTAATAGATTTTCTACTTCTTTTTGTAATTCTATAGGTATACCTAACCTTTCATTTATAACTTTAAGTTTTTGAGTAATTTGTAATTTATTTAATCTTACTAATATTGGTATTTTTATAACAATACTTTTCTGATTTTTATAAGATGGTGCAGTTAGCTCTATATGATGCAAGTATTGGCAAAATGGTTGATATAATTTTAGAAAATTATTTCCTATTATTATAGGTAATCCCGATTCTTGTTGATATATTGATGGTACTATTAAATATATAATTTCTTATTTTTATTTTATTAAAAAATGATGCTTTCCATATAAGATGTTTGCTACCATCTGCAATTGATATTACTAGTGGTTTTTGAAGTTTATTCCATTGAAATGGAATTTTAGTTGAAGCAAAACACAAAGTTGCTCCTGTATCTATATATGCATCATAAGATTTTTCTTTGTATTTTATTTCTATGAACGTACAATTTGGATTAGGTTTATTCATTTGAAGATGAATAATCTTCTTCAGAATCATAAGATTGACTACTATTAGATACTAATTCATATATTTCTTCTATTTCAGAATCCGAATCTTCTATTGGTTCTAGATGATTTTCTATTGCTATATTTAATATTTTTAATTTTTCTTTATTTTCAGTCTTCTTTTTATTAGGACATTTGTTTGCATAATGACCTTCTTCATTACATAGCCAACATCTACATGTTTTCTTATTTTCAGGACAATATTTTTCTTTTTTATATGGTAATTTTCTTTTGAAAAACTTTCTTTTTCTAAAATTATTTTTCCTATAGTTGTATTTTTTATATTTATTTCTTGAGAATTTCCTCCATCTATATTTCTTTATGAATTTTCTTTTTTCTTTGTTACATCCATAATTACCGGGTATTCTAGGATTATTTTTACAACATAGTTGTCCAGTAGGGTGTTTAAGTTGATTTTTTATAGATCGTTGTAAACATTGTTCAGCTATATAATTTTGAGTTATTTCTATAGCTCCTCCTAATGTATGAGCTATTCTATTATTTGCTACTTCGTCATATATATATCTTTTATAGTCTTACTAAGTGGCCATGGTAATTTATTTAAATATGTTTCTTTATGAGCTTCTCTAGATTCTGCAGGTAATTTATAATAGTATTTTTGAAATTCACATGTATAGGATTCTATATCACACATATTACAAATTTGTATATTATTAAGATGCCATAAAGCTTTTTCTGCTTCAATGGCTTCGATTGCTTTTTTCTTATCTACATCATCTTTTCCTAGGAATTCTCTATTTATGGTATCTACTAATGTGAAGAAAACTTCTGAATTTGTTGTTTTATCTTTTAGTAAAATTTCTATTTGTGCTTGTGGTAAAGTTTGTAGATAGTTTTTTACGGATCCTGTTACTTTATAAGTAACAAAGGTCCAAACTAGATTAGGATTAAAATCTTGAAACGTTTTTTCTAACTGAATTAATAATCCTGTATTATTCATCCATAGAGTTAGGACTTCTTCTTTATTTTGAACACAATCTAGATTTAGAATGTCTATATTAGTTCTAATTGATGGTGTATATTCATCAGGAAATTTTTTCCATTTATCATTTTGTCTAGTATATCCTTTTTCATTCATAAAATCATTATGATAGAATTCTCTTCTTCTTTTATGACCTGAGGTTGAATTTGAGATTTCTTCTAATTTCATTCTAAATGGTGAATCATCTTCTAATTCATCTTCTAATTCATACCCATAGACTACTTCTTCTTTATCATCATCTATGTTATAATTTTTATGCTCATAAGTTTCTCTTTCTTCTTCAATAATTTTTAGTTGAGATAAAAGTTGTCTAACTTCGATATTTGGTCGGATATATTTTCCGGTTCCATTATATAATTCTACGAGGTGATTCTAGAGTAACTATTCTTTTAGGTTTTGTAATAATAATTTCTTGTTGAATATTTGGGTATTGGATTATAGATTTTCCTTTTTCAGAATTTAATTTTTCAAATTTGTATAATTCTTCATTTAATTTTTCTATAATATCTCCCTCTTCCTGAAAAATTTTTCATTCTGATTTTCTAATAGATCTTGAAGATTTTTAAGACAATTTTTCGTATCATTTATTTCTTGATGTATGTCTTTTGATTTATGTTGATTTATATATTCATTCATTATAGAAAACGATTCTTCAATAGTTTTCTTATTTTCTATAATCATATTTTCTAGATTATTTAGTTTTTCATATAATTCATTTTTAATATCTTTTAAATCTTCTTTTATTTTTACTATGTCAGATGTTATTGCCATTATGTAGTTTCTAATTGTACTTTTAAAGTTTCTAAAGTTTTCAAATATTTTTTCTCATTTTTTAATATTTGTCTAGTATGTTCATATTGATTTATAAGATAACTAGCATAATGTATTGTTTTCATTTCATGATGCGCTCTTATTAGTTCTTGAAAATGTTGTATATTGTCTTCATAAATTTCTATCATGCCTTTAGATATTAGTATTCTTTGTCTTAAATCGTTTAGTTGGTCACGTAAAACAGAATTCATAATAAAAGGACTATTTTGCTTTTTTATCAAAACTTGAAAGTATTTTTGTAAATAGATGAAACAATATTTTTAATTAATGACATTTTTTTAATTAATGATCCTTTCAACTATGAATGAAGTTTACGGAAAGAATACAATTGTTTACGGACATGAAAAAACATCATATTTTATTTACGTTTTAGAGTTTGATGATATATTTATAATTTATACATGTTATATGTGAATCATTATGCATCTCCAGTGTATTCCCATTTTTTACTCGTATCTTATAGAAGTCTCTATTAACATTTTGTTACAAGGTAGTTCAAAAAAAAAAATCATTTTGTTACATTTTTTCTTTTTAGCTCGACTTTCTTAGTTCCTGGGAAAGTGAGAGAGCTTTCAGTATTATTGTTCACTTTATAATGCAATGCGTGCTGAGTAAATATTTAATGAAAGCATCACCTTTCATTTCTACTCTAATTCATATTATCTCCGTACTTAATTAATCGCTCGCATTTTTTATTCTAAATTGCTATAAAAAAAAATGATAGTTAATTAGGAACGGGAGAGTATAAAATAATCACTGGTCTCTCATGTAGAAAATTGGAGTTCTTAGTAACAAAACCTAAGCTTCCCCACCATTTTTTGTTTTTAATATTACTACTATTTTTTAAAAAAAATAATAATAATAATATTACTACTACTAAGATCTACATTAATTATCATCTTAATACCTAGTGCTAATATTCATTTTTATTTCTCAGATTGAATGAGAATCATTTTTCTCCCATTAAGTGCGATTCACAATAATTTACAATCTTTGTCATAATATTTATCATGTCCACCGATGTTCATGTGGGAATAGAAATGGCAACAACAGATCATGAAGCTGCCAATACTGCTTCAGGCCAAATTGAGGCGACATGGGAGAAGAAATTCCGCGATTTTCGCTAAAAAGATTAATAGATTCCCATGTCGCATGTGGAAACACAATTTGGCAAGTCGGTAAAGAAGATCCTCGTCGAATGATCCATGCTTTGAAAGTTGGATTCTCACTCACACTGGTTTCTTTGTTGTATCTTATGGAGCCATTGTTCAAAGGAACCGACCATAGCGCTATTTGGGCAGTCATTACAGTTGTCGTCGTGCTTGAGTTCACCGCAGGTTTGTTTATATACATATACTTGATCCATCTCCCTCGAGCTTAAGATTTTTTAAAATCCTTAATTTTTGGTTAGTAGAATATTGTCATTTTATTTTATTTTATTTTTTGCATGAATAGGAGCAACATTATGCAAAGGTCTGAATAGTAGGACTAGGAACTGTACTAGCTGGATTACTGGCATTCTTTATCGAATATGTTGCGAATGCTTCTGGCCCTACTTTCCGAGCAATCTTTATTGGAAGTGCTGTGTTTTTTATCTGTACGTCATCTTATAAAACAAATTAGGATAACAATTGAGTTGTTCTCATAGCAGATTTTATTGTCGAATCAAATTTCAATTTAACTGGTGAAATATTAATTATAATGTGGTTTTAATTTTGATAATCTTAAATTGACAGGAAGTGCATCTGCGTACATGAGGTTCATTCCTTATATAAAGAAGAATTACGACTATGGAGTTCCGATATTCCTATTGACATTCAATCTGATAACTGTTTCAAGTTATGGCATTGAAAATGTTATGAAGATTGCTCATGATAGGTTTTTACTCCATTGCTATTGGATGTGCTGTTTGCCTTTCAATGTCCCTTTTCATTTTCCCTAACTGGTCAGGCCAAGAACTGCACAATAGCACAGTTGCCGAGCTAGAAGGTCTAGCTAAATCTATATAAGGTAATAAATAAAATATCCTCACATTTCAATTAGGCTAATCATAATTAAGAATTATGTATAAATATAAGAGTAAATAGGTCTCCAACAAACAGTTGCCAGGATATTCAGTTGCAGCTTTACACGGATGACTGCAAACTGAAAGTCTGGTAAAATAAAATCCTTTACCATATTCTACTCTCTGTTTTTTTTTTCATTCTTGTTTTGAAATGCACAAAAATACCCCTTAAGATTTCGGTCAATCTATGATTCACCCTCGCAGCAGCTAACATTCTTAAATACTATACTTATATTAGGTTAGTTATTAGTATAAAATAATGTTTAAATATCGGTCTTTTTCCTTGTCCCATCATTGTAAAGGGTAATTTCTAAAACAACTTGTTGATCAAGTTATACTAGCCTAATAATGTATAAAAAAGTAATATCGAGTTTTTACATCATGTAAAGGGTAATTTCTATATACTTAAAAGCCTGATCAAGTTTTGTCAAAGATAAACTTATTCCATTTCATTCTTGTGTAGACGCCCAGATCAGTTCGAGCACTATTCAAGGATCCTTGTATAAGCCTTGCACGAGAAGTAACTAAAGACCTAATGGAAAATTCCAACATCATTAGAAACAGTCGTCAATGCTCGTCGGAAATATTATCCGATCAGTTACACTTATCCTTACATGATCTAAACACGGCAATGAAATCTCAACCTAAGACTTTCCTGCAAAAGCAACAAGGCATCAAACATGCTAGCATTAGCAGCCGCACATGCCCAAAAAACAGCAAAATATTAATATTCTAATGGATGTCTTATCAAGTGTTAAAACTGAGACGTCGGCATTATTAGATTGGAATAAGTTCAAAAGGAATCCTCAGAGAAATCAGCTGATCAGACTAATTATAATAAGGTTTGAAGGCCACAGCTGAGTAAAATTGCTGCGATTGCAAGCCTGGAATTCTCGGAGGCACTTCTGTTTGCGGCATTTTCCGCCCTTTTGGTGGAGATCGTCCCCAGGCTGGATAATGTGATTGAGGAAGTTGAAGAGTTTGGAAGGATTGGTGGTTTCAAGGAGTTTGATCCCACTAATGACCAATATTGTTGTCACTCACACAAGCAAAATTAATGGTGTTATTAGGAACCATTTTGGTTCTACTGATGGGGCAGATTGCAAATCTTCTCTCTTTTATAATCATTTGACTTATTGTTGCTTGAACTGGAAGATTCCAGGGAGTCGGAACTCGACGGTGTGAATAGGGTTTGCGTGATTTGTATGGCAGAAGAAGTCTCAATTGTCTTCCTTCCTTTGCGCACATCAGGTTATTTATGTAACTTGTAATGAAAGCTACGGTCAGGGAAAGAAGGGTAGAGGAGCCATTTGTCCGATGCTGTCGAGTCCCAATTGAACAGGGAATCCGTGTTTTTGGGGCAACTTCTTAGACCCATCATTTTTACAGCTAGTATAATTTATAGCCACGAAATCAATGAGATTTCATGATTTCAATGTTGCTACAGTTTTCATGTAAATAATAAGCAAAG
>JANIEQ010000708.1:0-29930 GCA_024708375.1 Oxalis stricta | reverse complement strand
TGAATAAAAACCCGATTTTTATTCTGGGTCTTATTTAAATTTTAGTTTTTTTAGGATCTGTGGTGCACAAAAACATTGATCTTTTCAGTGATTCCAGATTGGGTTATTACAATACAAACATGAAATAAGATTTACATATGCCTGACCGTGAGAACAGACAAGTAACTAAGAAGTTGGGTATTTCTTGTATAAAGAGAAACATGAGATGAGAAGCCAAACCATCAACAAATGCCTTTCCAGGGGTTTTCTCACCCCAGTGAAAAATCCAATTTTCAGGAAACTGAGTACTATCTGCTCCAACTTCAACTGCCTTTCCAAGAGGACCTGTAAAATCATTTTTATCTGAAGTCAGAAGATTCTTACCATTTACTTTTCCAGCTTTCTTGCCCCATCGATAATGAAACAACCATTCAAGAGGAAAACGGCTGTTGCATCATCAACTTTGACCGAATATTGAATAATCTACACATTAATTCTCTATCGTTTCATAAGAAATTCATGTCATGTATGAATTATATACACACATGCCCATTTATGCATGAAAAACTGTGTCTTGCAACAAAACTTCTTACCTCCTCGATGCTCTTGTGCAGAGCCGCACAGCTTTCTTTGGAGAGGCTGGATGCAATTTGCAGTGGATGGATTCTGGCCTGTTAAAATTGAATACATATTAATATATACTAATGATATTTTTATTAATATTTTACCATGCTTACGGCGGGGGTTAGCGCTTAGGGGTTTACCTTTTTTCCTCACCATAGCCGTTCTTATATTACAGTATCTAGCACATTGAATTTTGGCACAATGTAAAAATTACACTGAACAGGAAGTAAACAAAAAGACTCAGAAAATATAAACAAGCTTCATCATTGCAATGCTAAAAGAATATAAACAAAAGAGTTAAAGTTGGAAAGTGGAGCAGACATGGGTACCATATAAAGTTTGAAGCTGTGTATTCTGTGATATAAGAAAACACAGTAAGTACTTACTTGGTATAGTACTCTTCATCTGCAACCCAGTTCCCAATACCTGAAATATAACTCTTCAACATTGAACAAACTCAAAGTCAGTAATTTAAACGAAAGGTAACAAATCATAAATAACCTTGAAAGTGCAGAGTCATATTGACCTGATCCAGTAATAGAGCTTTGATTGCGATCTTCTTCTTGCGCAATGACTCGGTGAATTCATCAACTGACATTGGCTCAAACAGAGCATCAGGGCCGAGTTCAGATATCGGTGGCTCCAAAGTAGGCTGTTGCAAGAAAAAACATTGTAACCACCACCAGCAAATTCCACATCACTAGCCTCGTCGAAATTGTCGAAATCCTCAGGTTTGTTACTTATGCCTGACAGATCTTCTTGAGCAGCAGAATCCAACATAGATAACTCTTTGGCCTGACTAGCAGAGCCATCAGCATTGACCAATTTAATGTTGCTATCGTCGACAGAATGCAGATCCTTTGATGTTTCTTCATGATGAACTTTTCCAGCATTGTTTCAGTTCCCCTCCAGCTCAGCAACACTTGGTGTGGTTGATATAATATCTTATAGTTCTCGCAATAATGGAGTTTTCTTTTTCCATGAATTATGGTAAGATATCAAATGAACAGGTCGGCTTACGTTTACAATGAAATTGACCTATTTTTTAAATGAATTGGTCTATTTTGGAAACTAAATTAATTCGATCTAAGTATTCGTTGAAGAATTCGAATATTTTCTCACTCATGACATCTTTTTTTTTTTTTTTTGAGAATTGGCTAATGCCATTTATATTAAAGGTTGTCCATAAGGACTATAGATGCTACATCATAAGGTAGTGATCGGAAAGTAAAACATATTATCGGAAGGTTTGATTTTAAAACAGCTAAACTATGAGCTGCTTTATTGCCTTCTCTTTTGACAAACTTAAATAAACACATATGGAATTTCTTTGCTAAATCCTTGATGGCTTCTATCATGAATCCACAGCTAGCACAGCTTGTTTGTCTTTGATTGAGCTCTTTGATTAGAACCATGCTGTCTCCTTCAAGAATTACTGTCTAATTCCATATCTGCTGCCCAAGACAGTGCCTGGTATGCTGCGATTGCCTCCGCCTGCAATGCGTCCTCTGCTGGTCCGAGCTTTGACGTCATGGCATGTAGTACTCTGCCATCCGAGTTCCTAGCAATGAAACCAAGTTTGTTGATTGTACTTCCGTATATAAAGGAAGCATCGAAGTTTATTTTTATTAGTCCTTGAAACCAAGTTTGTTGATAAAACTTTTTTTATCGAATAAGATGTCGAGACACAAAATGAATATAGCGATTGTAGTTTTTAACGTCTATTACCAAACAAAACCCCGATCAATGTTCACACATTATTCAAACTGGATTCCCTCCTATTGACATTATCCATAAATAAGTCAAAAAGAAAAGACACAAAGTTGCAAAAACATTTGTTGCCGTTAATTCCAATAGACCATATATTTATTCTTTTAAACAATAGACCATATATTTCAAAATTCGAAAGTTTTTATTTTTTTGAATCTTACTTAAAATTGTGACGATGGCAAAATCACACCATATAATTATTTTATTATATTTTATATTTAAGAATAGTATATATGAATTAAAAGTTTTTTTATATCTTGTTGAAGAAAATATAACTCATATTAATTTAATTATATAATTTATCTAGAATAATATATGATGTATTTATTTTTATTATATATATGCTCGCTTTTAATTAGGAAGAATAAGAATAGAGAAAATAGAAAATTTTGATTAAGAATAAAATTTTAATTAGGAAGTTGAAAAAAATATTGTGTATTCTAATTAGATTAGGAATAACTTTTTAAATAATAAATATAAAATAAATTCATGTGTCAAAATTTCAGTTCGGTCAATAAAAAATTACGTATCAAATTTTGATTCGACAATAAAATCGATAATTAGAACAAATTAAAAATTTGTTCCTATTATCTATAAAATGTGTTAAGATATGTTTTGAGTCAAGGTAAATAAATCAAAATGAGACGAGTTTATACGGAAAAAGAACAGGGCTAAAGGTATTGATCGTTTGGTAGAAGTTGAATTCTCTCAACCTCTCAAGTAGAATTTTATGTTATGCACACAACAATTAACATAGCAAGAAAGAAGCTGAAACAAATAAGTAAAAAGAAGGAAGTGACAAATTAAAAGAGTCCATTTGTATTATCTTGTTGCTAATGATATACATTTTGGTAGAAGCAAGCAGGCCGGGACGTCTATTGTCTGTCAAATTGCATGCACGTGTACCGAATCAATCAATCATCTGCTTCCACGTAAGGTGGTAGTGTACTCCAATAGGAACCACGTTTCCAATTAAAATCATTTGATGACGTGGAAGTTATTGCTTGAGTTGACATTTCTCCCTTCAACATATTTGGAGTTTTGATAATAAAACGAAAATTAGTACTTATAATATTGAGGCAAAATAAGGGAACATATATGTATAATAAGCTTTAAAGTTGGGAAATATGATTACCTCTGCTCTGGCTTTGGCGTGCACGGCTCCATTTGTATCAATGCTAAAACTCGTAGTCATATGAGGACATCCTTTTACCATTATTTTGTCCAATACTGGGAAGATAAAATGATACCTCCTTGAACAGAAATTGAAGTTTTCCTGAGATATCCAACCCGTTAAGGTCAATACTCAAAGCTTATGAATTATAATATACTTAATCTCAATGTGTCAAATTATTTATTTTTCCTAATTTAATTATATACTCCCTTTAATATAAAATACTCATCAAATGACATATTTTAAATTTATGACACTAGTGAGAGGGCATGGACGAATTTTTTTAAAATGAAAAAATTAATATTATTATTGAAAGTGAGGCTTGTATGATTAATTTTGGATAAAACTATTTTTAAAGTTGATTTAAAAAAATTGTATGATTAATTTTTATTATATGGAGATAATAATATGTTTATATATAAAATTAATTGAGCATGAGTACCTGATAAATTCCATATTTGAGGTAGATGAATTTTCAACTTGGGAAGCAAACACGTGATCATGTCAGCATTTCCACCTGATCCATATGCTGCAAACACGTGCTTTAAAGCTGCGCAGTTATCTATGTACAGCTCTTCCAAATGCAGCAAACTTGAACCTATGTGGACCGGGAACACATATTCTAAGTTTGGGCAATCCACAATATCTACCTTTCTAAGACTTTGGAGACGAAAATGTTGACTAGGCACGATCATGTCAGCATTTCCACCTGATCCATATGCTGCAAACACGTGCTTTAAAGCTGCGCAGTGATCTATGTACAGACTCTTCCAAATGCAGCAAACTTGAACCTATGTGGACCGGGAACACATATTCTAAGTTTGGGCAATTCCAAATATCATACCTTTCTAAGACTTTGGAGACGAAAATGTTGACTAGGCCCATTCCATATGCACTTCAATTTATCTAAATATCTCAATTCTAAAGATGTCAAATTTGAGAGTGTAATTCCGAGGCTGTCTTCAACATGTGCTAAATCGAACACACACTCCACATCTGGGCATCTTCTAATATCAAGATTACGTAAATCCTTCATGTCTCCTCCCTTGTGAACATCCGGGATGATATTCCGAAAGCCATCACAGTCCCTTAGATGAAGATTTTCGACGGAGGGTAATAAGTTAATGAATGGACTGAACAAGCGTGCATTCCCACATGATCAAACTTCAAGGTTCTTGTATGACTATATGAATTCATCAAAATCCTGATATCCATTGACTCTTTCCAGATATCACACTAATGTTGAACGTTGACAATGCGTGGAAAATTAAGCCTGTTGCTGCGATAAGCTTTTCATCAATTTCCAGTGCTAATCCTTTCAAACGGGGTAGTTTATTTAACTCCGTTAAAAATGCCTTGCCCTGCTCTTCAAACCTCCCATTTTTTAAAAAATTGGGACATTCAAGAGCACAAAACTCTTCTAAATTGGATAATCTTGAGATCGCCTGAGGAGAAATACTTCTTAATGAAGACAATTTCATCAATTGTAGTACCTTCAAATTCTTTAATTCGAAGATTTCGTCCGGTAACTCAGACACACCTACATCGCTGATTCGAAGAATTTCTAGGCTGCTCAGATTCTTAATTGAAGAAATGTCATTCATGCTGAAGTTGCAATCGTTTAATTCCAGAGTTTGAAGGTTTGTCAAAAACTGAAATGATACCTGAAACAACTCGCAATGGAACATTCTCAGAACCTTCAAGGCATTCATTCCTTGAAAACATGAGCCACAAACCTTTATATACTTTCCAGCTAAGCGACGTCCCTGCATAAACAAAGTGTTGAGTTTTGGATAAGCCAATCCTTGCGGAATCTCTTCGATACTATTGTGCATCAAAGAGATTGCCGTGTAACATTCAGAACGGTTGTCCTTTGGCCATGACTCCAACCCAGCATTAGTCTTGACCATGAATATGTTCTCCCCATCTGACGCTATCCAATGCGCAGTATCACGAACAATGTCATGTAATTTCACAGATCTGTCTCCACCTGTATCCAATACTAAGCCACAATTTCGGAGAGTGTCCATCATTACAATCATTTCTCTCCTTGCAGTGCCGATTGTGGTGTAATCTTCAAATAGTCCTAATCCCCATGCAATCCAGGTCAAGTCTTCGATAGGAATTTCATAGTCTTCAGGGAATAAAGAGCACAACAGAAAGCATGACTGAATTTTTTTCCCGTTCAAGAAGTCAAAACTGACCTTAATACGTGCATATATATCTTCGCCATCCATGAACATTCACAAATCTAGCATTCCTTAATTTGTCTAGAGCTGAACTCCATTCACTCGCAGATTTCCCCTTCAAAGTCTTTCCGACAATTACAATCGCTAAAGGCAGCCCCTTGCATTCTTTAGCAACCTCCTTGGCAACATCAATAAATGTTGAAGACTCTCTGTCTTCCGATATCCCTGCAGTGACCTTGAATAAGGCCCATGCTTCATCTTCAGTTAACACGCTCAATTGAACCATTTTTTGACATCCCATAGAAGTACATACATCTTTTTTACGGGTTGTCAGCAGGATCTTGCAACCATTATTATCATTGACTAGTGGAATCCCAATTTCTGTGAAGTCTAAGGGTTTCCAAACGTCATCCAAGATTAGAAGGGTATTCTTCTCGCTTTGTAATTTCACCATTAAGCGGGATGCTCTTGTCCTTATGTTACTCTCATCAAACTTCAAACGCAATTCTTCAGCAATTTGCTCTTGAATGCTTTTTGTATCAAATTGGGATACGGTCGCCCACACAACTGTGTCAAAAAGCTTCAACTCTTCAACTTTCTCACACAAACTTTTAGCCAAAGTTGTCTTACCCACACCTCCCATTCCATATAATCCAATAACGCTTACTTTATCATCTTTCAGCTCCTCAAGGACTTGATCGAATGCCGCTTTTGTTGTGTCAGAAGACACAAAACCTTTGAATGGAATGAACGGAAGAGGTGCAGGGTCACCCACCTTAGCGAAATGCCCATTTTCTGCAAGCTCTGCAAGCCTGGTAGCTTCAATCACCTCCTTTGCTGCTTTCCTGCATGACTTGTATCGAGAAAACCAATTTGCATTGTAGCATGAACTGCTCAGTTGTTGAAGATCATTTTCCAAGCTCTGCATGCCTCCAACGGCTGCTTGAACTTCCGTCAGCCAATCCTCGACATCGTCTCTAATTTTTTCAGCGTTCCCTTTGGCTCGTACGACATCTTTTTGCACCTGCCCTTGCGCCGCTTTCAGTTTCCGGATTGCTTCCCTCAGTTCTTCAAGGATTCTTTTATAGCGAAAAATGTAGCGAAGTTGACGTATTGTTGGCTCCACTAATAACTCTGCAACCTTACCAAGAACGGAAATAACAATCTGATCGGCCATATCTGCCCTGCCCACAAATTCTACACATGAGATATATAATAAAAGTATAATTAAACAACAGGAAGACGTACTGGAAGAAATTACATGAATATTATGGGAATGGATCTCTCTCTTAATTAATTAATCAAAATTTTAATCAACACTTACTAATACATAGACACCACGATTATTTGAACTTTTTGCATTGATCAAAGTTTTAAAATTTAATTTCACACTTGTAGATTCTAATTTAACAAAGTGTAATTGGGTTAACCATAGAGTTGGATGATAATATTATCTTTGTGATTTTACTTAACGCATGCATATCAAACAACAAATTAAGGAAACAAATGAATATAGATGGATGTTCAACACTTGAACTGAACTGACCTTTCAACACTTTGCTCAAATGCAACGGCTGAGTTTGAAAATGATAATCTCTCAATCTGAACGTAATTACAAGTTTTTATATATATTTTTTAGATCTCACCTGGGTATCCTCCCAATTTTAACTTGCATTGGAAAAATGATCACAGCTGTACTATTTTATTATTATTGATTTATTTATTGATGCATGATCACAGCTGTACTATTTTATTATTATATGGTTCAATGCATGTGAAGTGTGAACACACAGTAGCAGTTGGGTTATCCTTTGCAGGTCCTGGCTTCCTGAAGCGAAGAAGGCAGTTCCTGGTTGGAAAGGCCAAGAATATAAAACTGCATTTCCTTTGGTGAAACCACCGGGTGCAGACTTCTATCCTCCGGACATGGACAAACTGGTATGGTATTGTATAGATTATTCTGAGCGTACGAAATATAAGTAAATTTGAACATTTCATAGATGTGCAACGTGTATAAATCAGACACTGTTGCTATGATTTGTGATTTCCTTCGCATTAGTTTAGAGAGTGATACTTTCCTCTTGTTCATAGGAATTTAAGTTATGGAAGGAGAGTCTAACAGACGAACAACAAGAGGAAGCAACAAGCTTTTTCACTGTCGTAAAAAGGCTTAGCGAATCTGCTTTGGGTTCCTCTGCACCTGATCGTAAAATTGATGGCGCAAATCATTCAGCAGCATCCAGTCATGATGTAGTGTTCCTTACTCTGAAGAATATAATCCATTCCTCAAGAAAGCTGCAGAGCTATTGCAGAAAGCAGGGGACTTGGCCAGTTCACCTAGCTGGTGAGTAGGTGTTAGCTTTGCTAAATTTTATTCGATAAGGACGTAATCCATATTTAGAGTTTTTGTGGAGTGGAGTGATTTATGTATCTTTCTCATGCACAGTTTGAAGAGGTTGCTACACTGACACAGCAAGGCAAATGCCTTCCTTTCAAATGACTACTGTGACTCAGTTTTTGTGGATGGAACTGGTCAGTGGCTCAATATCAAGATTAAACACATATGAATGTATGTAATATTATAAGGATCTTTCATAGATTTTCCCCCATTTTTCTTTTCCTGGTGTAGGACTCTAAGGTTGATATTACTATTGGTCCATATGAGACATATGAAGATGCAATTTTTGGGTAAAGGTAATTCTCATTAGTATGATTGTATTTACTGGGTGAATGGGCTTCTCACCATACTAGTTGTACTTGTTCACTAGATTCCTTTAATTTGGGGTTTATTCATTGCGTTTTGCTGCAAAAACTTTCCTTCATACGTCTAGTGGTCTTACAATTGAATTTGGTTGGGCTTCTAGAGATGTCAAGTTATTTGATTTGACTTTACAAGTTATACTAGTTTGTCAATTTTTGCTCATATTTTTTCATTCTATTCTCTGTTAGGCTGCCTTTGAAGCTTTCATTGGGATACGAGATGACAAAGCAACTGCTCAAGTTAAACTCTTTGGTGATAACTTGCAGGTGCGCACTTAGAATTCTTTCTTATCCCTTTCATTCCACATTTGCACTCTTTATATGTAATACTAAGAAAAAATCATTCTCCCCAATGGATAATATATACAAATCAACAGAAATTATTGCTGCTCCTATTCGTGTAATCCAGCTCGTGTATAATGCAGGGGTATGTACAAGGAATATGTTTTATCTTCTAATATTCACTAGTTTGAACTTTAAAGATGAGAGATTATGCATTAAGATGAACTTCCTACTTAATACTTGAAACTTTTTGATTGAAGAAGATTCCATAAATCCAATATTTCGCTGTCTGACTACTGGACACTTCATCTTGACTATCATCAGTTCTCAGTCTGACATTATGGACTTGAATTCACCTCAGTATGCCAAAGGTCCTCAGACTGTTGCTTTCAATTTACCAAATGATGAACGTATAGTCAAAGATCGAGGAACATCAATGGTCATGCTTAAGAATGTTTCAGAAGCAAAGTACGATTTCTTCATTTCTATGATCTGCAAGAGTTCTATGTACTCGCTTATTGTTGCTTGAACGTGTCAACTCGAATACTGTCTTCTTCTTTATCTAAACCATCTGCATTGCCAGGGTTCTTCATATTCTTCCACCTATTGCTGATGCATGTATTGCTAAAGATCAACAAATTAATCCGCTCAGTACGGATTGGTTTAGAAGAAGGTCATGGGTGAGCAAATTAATCCAATCCATCCACTTTGATAATCTTTTCTCTCGTCGGCTTTGAATCTGTCTATAACAAGTTCTCTACAATATTTGCTGATTATCTTCGAAAAGGACAAGCATTACAATTCAACTGGTTCTTCGAGAAAGAAGCCTTTATTCTGCATCCAGACAATATGTTCTCTGTTGATTTTGACAAGGTAAATTATCGCATCTTCATTTGTTGATACTATATAGTTTACCAAATGATTGGGATAAAAAGAGTCGAGAGTATAATTTTTTATTGATTTGCTAGGTTGAAGAGGCAGTTGAGAGCTTGAGCATGGAGATACTTACCATACAAGCAAAAGGTGACAAAGACTCTGCAAGATTACTTCTTGATAAGTACTGTACACTGACACCACCATTGAAAATCGCTTTGCAAAACTACAATTCTCATGCTGGATGGAACAGAGCATTTGGCAAAAAGGCTTTGTTCATGAGTTATACTTAACTATTTGCTTTAATAATGAGACAGATGATTTTGGCACTCATTTTTAGTTTTATCTGCATTAGAATTGATCGGAGACTTTTACATTGTTGGATGTTTCATGTTCTGATCTCAGGAAGGTCAGGGGTGAGAAGATAGGAAACTAGCAGTTGTACACCACCATTTCATGAAAAAGTTATCTTTAAAAAACGCGACCACTGCCCACACTTTACAGATCCCATAAGGCACTTCCGGACCTGGTTCGGTAGAAGGTATATGTCGGAATGTTAGCCAAGAATTATGAAGTTATATTGTGGAATATTGAGCATTGTAGTGGCTTGAACATTTCCTCTATTCGATGTTAATTTTTTAGTATTAGCCTTACAAATGAGGGCAGACAAGATGTTATCGGTCTTGGTAGCCCACAATAACGCCCAATCAGAGACACAATGAGCAAAGATTGAATAAATCTCTAGCGCAACCGCTCCTACCAACAACAAAAAATGATATGCCGATATCGAGATGGGAATGTTGATTTCGTGTAGCATATGCAGCAGAAAAAACTGAGAAGACAATCAATACAGAGAAGGAGCAACAAAAGCTGATGCAGCGAAGAATGACACCAGCAAAAGTGTTAAGTAATGGCCTCTTGGTGTAGATTTCATCAAACTCTGTATCTACCAGTTTCAAGCTCGAAGAACAAGACTTCAATGCGATAGAGAATCCCCCTTTTAGCACAAAATCATATGGTAGTCTGATATTCAAATCTAGAAAAAGTGGCTTGAAGAATTGGATCAGTGTATAACCAGAATGGAGATACCTAGCTACGAGTTTATCACATATATCCGTTATTTCATCTTTAAAATTTGATGCAGCGTCATCTAAGGTTAGGAAATTAAACCTACATACAGTGTCAGATTCGTATAATGTTTCCGTTAACTTAGAGTCACTTGCCGACCATAGACACCATGTCCTTTCACCGTACTTTATGATCGCAGCCACGAACATCGGAATGGCGAGGTATGTTGTGGAATAACCTCGAAATTTGTAGAAAACATATGCAGCTACTATAACTTGGCAACAAAGGCCTAGTAGGTGTCTCCCCCACAACTGATTGTCTTCTACGAAGTATGCAGTTATGGTGTTAGGGCCTCTGAGATGTAAGAGAAGGAAAGGAGCCCAAAATGCGGCTAGCTCCGTGAATTTTCCCTTTTCACTTCTCATAAGGATTCCAAGTGAAGTGGTTTCTACCACATCTGCTGATAAATATGTTAACCAAACAATCATACCTTTGGCTGAACTTCTCGACAAGTACGACTAGAACAACCTGAAGAAGTAGGTTGAGTAGAATCATGCCACGAATCTCCCATGCATCGCAAAAGCTGTCTCCATTGTAGGAGCTTGTGCTTGTTCTAAAATGGCCGACAACTTACGGAGACTCCTGACCGAGCGTGATTAAAGCAGTCGAAATCTGAAATGTTTAGCAGGGACATGAACCAGACATTTAGAATGGAACATGTAAACAGGCCTAATGAACTCAGTATTGACAATCCGAGAGAGTTTCGGAAACTTGTAGATTAAATATCAGAATGACTTGTGATCATTCACTATCCAAAAAGAATAGTTAAAATTGCTTTATTTTGGACAAGTTTGTTTAGTTTACTAGTTCAGTTTTTTGCAATAGTCCTCCTGAGATCTCCATGCGAAGTTCTCTAGCTGAGATAAGTTACAAACAGGTCGCTCTAAACAAGCCTACAAGTCTGGATGTTCTAAACAAGACTCTAAAACTCGTTACAACTCGGGACGTTCCAAACAAGAATACAACTCGGGATTTATAAACAAGACTACATCTCGAAAATCTTTTTAACAAGCCTACAACTCGGGATATTTCAAAACAAGACTACATCTCAGGATGTTATAAACAAAACTACAATTCGAAATTGTATTAACAATCCTACAACTCGGGACGTTCCAAACAAGACTATAACTTGGATGTTTCTAAACAAGACCACAACTCGGGAAGCTATTAACAAACCTACAAGTCGGGATAATATAACAAGGCTACAAGTCGGTAAGCTATTGACAAACCTACAACTCGGATTAATATAACAAGTCTACAACTCGGTATATTCTAAACAATGCTACAACTCGGTATATTCTAAACAATGCTACAACTCGGAGAGCTATTAACTAGCCTACAACTAAGGATGTTAGAAATTTCAAGCCTACAACTCAGAATATGATAAACAAGTTTACAACTCGGAACTTGTGGACAATGCTATAATTCGGGATGTTTTAAATAAGCCTACAACCTGGAAAGATCTTCGAGTCTACAACTCGGTAAAAAGTGAGGATGAGAAGGGAGCTGATATAAAGAACAAACAGCATTTGTTTTCATGAAAATAGGATTACCCAACCAAAATATGCAACAAGCTAGCTTACATAAATACACACAAATTTATCAAAAACAATGCCACAAAAAAAAACAAAGAGAAGTCACGATCTCAAATCTTCATTATCTATTCTACGGTCGACGACTTTGTTACCGATATTAAAATTTAAGGACTCAATTGCAAAATTAGCATAAGTTTAGACATCCATGCAATTAATATACAATACTTAGAATAAAAGGAATTGTGCGATCGCTTCTGTCTCTCTTCGTTACTGATCCCTAAAAAGGTCTGTACTTTCTTGTGTTTGGCTATTGGGAAAACCCTCATAGAAACAATCGAAGAATCTTTCTTTCTCTGTTTTTTTATTTTTCTCGGTATCCAAACAATACAGGGAACTCGTGGGTTATCTTTATCGTTCTCAATTTTAGAGCTTTCTAATCAAAACGGAAGGTAATCTCAAATTCCCAGGCTTTTAACCTATGTTATTGTGCCCTAGAATTCTGTTTATATAGTTTGATTTTGATATCTAGGAACGATTACAATCAATGAAAATCGCTTTGATTTCTGTTGTCGGTGTAATCGATATATTGCTATATTTGATCTTTGTTGTATTCAATTTTTTTTATTTAATCTGTTATTACTCCCTCCTGTCGCTAATTAAATATCGCTTTTTTCTATGCAAATTTACATTTTTTTGTGCATGATAAGCAGTATGGGGTTCAACTCTGTTTATCAAAGCTTGCTGGAAGTTTTCCTGAGGTGCGTAAATCTGAGCTCTTCTAAATAGATTATAGAACCTTTTTTTCGTATTTTCGAAGGTTGTCATGAGAAATCGTAATTTGGTTATGAAATTTGTTTCTTGCTTTTCTTTTCATTTTTAACCGTAAATGGAAGAATTTTGATTGCAGGTGTAAACTTAGGGGTTTACGTGAAAAAATTATGCACTTGAGCTGTTATTTCTGTTTTCTTAAACTATGAAGGAAGGAGTTTTATCAAAACATTTCCTTTTTCCTCGATGCGTGATAGTTATTTCGATTTCCTTTTATTCAGGTTGATTCTCGGCTTTTGAGGGCGGTTGCTATAGAGAACTCTAAGGATGCTGATGCAGCTGTCGAAACTGTTCTTTCCGAGGTTCTTCCTTATTTGTCCAAATTATCTGTTGCGCAATCATCTTCTCCCCGCAAGAAGCTGCCAAATGGAGTCGCTTCACCTTCTATGCCAAAAGATAAAAGTCCTATGGTTGATGTAACTTCTTCCAGCAATGAGAAGATTACTAAAGAGGCATTAAGTTCTACTCAGACGAAGTCGGTTCCTGCTTCAATGTTTACTCCACAGGAGAATATTTCTAAAGAACTTTCAGGTAACACTACATTTTAGCTTTAGCAAAGCTATTCATCAATGCAGTTTAACATTTTTGCCTTTTCTTTTCTATTATCAATGCATTTGTGTTGTATTTTTTACCTAACGAAATGCTTTTAAAGTTGGATCGAATGTATTCCCTTTATCTGATCTTAATCTCCTCTCGCATGTCCATCAGGTAATGAGGGGCAAAATAATTTGGTGAGGCACAGAAAATTGGCTATAAGGCGCGGACCCCCTTCTTCTGGAGCAGTAAAAGTAATTAGTAGAGGAGGTAATTGCATTTCCCTGAAGCTATTTTATCGGTCGAGTTAGATTTTCGTTATTCTCTTAGCAGAATGCTTTTGTTGCTTACAAAAACTACTCTCAGTTTTGTTGGAATATTTTGTTATCTCAACGTGATTAGTTCTCCCCTGTAGCAGAAACTGTGTTGCTTTTTCGTATTTTCTTACCTTTTGTATGTGGTCCAGGCAATGAGCAAAGACACTTGTTTAGGTACGAACAAGTACCTGTCTCAAGAAATAGAGCATTTACTTCTGGAGGAAGAGCAACAGGTCATGGTTTTTCCAGTAACACAAATCTCGCAAGTGGTGCCACACCGTTTGATTCCGCGGCATTGAATAAGTCTACCATTGGATGTATTGTTAATGGTGAGGAGCCAAAAAATCTGTCAATTGGCCAACAAGCAGATGTAATGAGCAGTGTAGCCTCTTGTTCTGGAACAAAAGCAACTGCTGATGAAGATATCCGAAGCACTGCTGGTTTCTTCTCTTGTCGATTCCATGGCACTAAATGCAACACCAGTTTCAAATGAAAATTCACAGATAAATATTGACATTGAAAGTGAGGAAGTGATCTTGTTGGGTCAGCCTAAGGAAGGAAATAATGAGGTCAAATCAAGTCAGAAATCTGATGTATTTTCCTATACTCCGGTACATGACAGTGGTGAAAATGCTGACCAGAATCCTTCAAGTGAGAAGGACAAGTTGCAAGATGGTATTGTCAATGTTGATCAAGGGAAGAGGGATAATGTTAAACCAAACAGCTTAACACCTGAAAATGATGATGCCAGCAGATGTTTATGGAATGGTCTGTGGGAGGATTGGAAAGATTTTGATCGCCCTGGTGCTATTGGCTTTGACATGATTACTCAGGATGAAAGTCAAAATTCTCTGTCTATACAGGTTGTTCCATCCGTTGAAGAACAATGCCAAGATGAATCAGTGCCTTCTTTGCAGGAAGGTGAAGGTGAGGCTGCCGAGAACACCATAGTTACGAGATCTGGTCAAATTTGCAATGTTGATCTTCTGGAAGAAATCATCGAAGATGCTAAAACCAACAAGGTATTTATGAGTCCCTTGCCTTTTCAGCTCCACTTAGTGGAATTCTTGTTCTTTGGTGTTGGCATTGTTATTGTAATAGTTTCTAATCGTAGATTGTTGGTGCAGAAAACCTTGTTTCTTGCAATGGAATCTGTTATGAATATGATGAGAGAAGTTGAGCTAGAGGAAAAAGCTGCTGAACAAGCCAAAGAGGAAGCTGCCAAGGCAGGGTTGGATATCATAAAGAAGGTCGAGGAAATCAAAGAGATGATGTTACATGCAAAAGAAGCAAATGACATGGTTGGTTTCATAGTGGTTCCCGTGAACATTATCCTTGACTGAGTGTACTGTTAAACTGAGTTCTCTCTATTGTTTTTTCCAGCATGCCGGAGAAGTTTATGGGGAGAAGTCCATTTTGGCTACTGAAGTGAGAGAATTACAAAGTCGCGTACTTTGCTTGGCAGATGAGAGGGATAAATCTCTAGCCTTGCTCGATGAGGTATTGTATTGAACTATTTATTTGTTTTTTAAACTCGGTGTGTATATTTCCAGCATGTTGCAGGATAACGTGAATCTTTATTTTTATTTGTTAGATGCGTCAGGCTCTCGACACACGACTTGCTGAAGCAGAAGAGGTTAAGAAAGCTGCTGAGAAGGAAAAACTTGAAAAAACCGAAGCTGCTCAGAGTTTACTTGTTGAGCAAGAAGCTATCATGGAAAAGGTCGTGCATGAGTCCAAGATGCTACAACAGGAGGCTGAAGAGAATTCCAAGGTAGTCTTCTTCATATGTTCTTATATTCAGTGTGGTCAAGAAATAACAAAAGTTTCCTTACTCACTATTTTTAATCTATTCTTTTTCATTGCAGTTACGCGATTTCCTCATAGAGCGTGGTCTTGTCGTCGACACACTGCAGTAAGATAATTTAGACTGAATGAATTTTATTGAGTTTGTGAGCACTATGACTTATTTATGCTTTTCCTTTTACAGAGGAGAAATATCTGTGATCTGTCAAGATGTGAGATTGTTAAAGGAGAAGTTTGACAGTCGTCTTCCATTAAGCCAATCAGTCTCCTCGACCCAGACTAGCTGTATCTTGGCATCTTCCAGCTTATCCCTGAAAAGCGTTGCATCTGATTTTGATTTTGAGAAATCTCTGAGCCCAAAGGAGAAGAGCCGTAGCCCTTCACCATCTGTCAATGCCCAATCTCCAAAGGCGTTGAGCCCATCTCCGTCAGTCGCCGGCGAATCACCAGAAGCTAGGATTGAAGATGACAGGAAAACAGCTTATGATAAAGAACTTTTGGATGATGGCTGGGATTTGTTCGAGAATGACCTTGGATATGATTTGTACTCCTCCGCTGCACGCCCATAAAATTCTGGATATGTCCCTAACAAATAAGAGTATTCCATAGGTTGCCTTTGGAAACTAGTTTGCAATTTTTTGTTAATATTTTGCTTTGCATTATAGTTTATCTGGCTTGGTTAAGCACAGTTCTGGATGAAATAAAAACTAGTTCTACATTTTAGCCTTTGTACATTCCTAAGTTGGATAAAGTTTTCTATTTTTGACGTGCATGAATATATGTTTTCTGCTACTTATCAGCTAATTTCATGAGTTGATGTACCTCTAGCTAGATCATTTTGGGACTAGCAAGCAATAGGATAGCCATTAAATTACTTTCTTGAACTTAGAGGTCCGTTTGTTTCGACTACTTTTGAAAGGGGTTCTCTTAGAAAAGTTGGATATTTTTTGAATAGTTACAAGTTAGTGTACGGACTACGCGACTCGAAACCCTGACCTCACTATTTGAGGTGGGAGCACACCACCACTGAGCTATCCTCATATGGGGCAGAAAAGTCGGATATGAGAGTTATTTTTCAAAAGTAATCCTTTCAAGAGTCGAAACAAGCTAATCTTAAGCTTTAATTTCCAGAGACTATTCGAAAGCTTTAATTTCCTGAGACTATTAGAATCATGGACGAAATAGAAATTATCAGCTCCATCAGCCCCCTTTAACTTTGTTTTAACCGTTCCTGGTTTAAAGCAAAGATGCAAACATTCATAGAATTCAACTTTTTGTAACATGACCAAACACCAATAGTTAGTAGAGCTTTATCATATTTGGCATCTGTCAACAATTGAATCTCGTTTTCGACTATTCGCCTCTGGCCTTTCGCTTGATTTCTTCGTTAAGAAGATTTTCCTTGCGTCTACAGGTCAGGATTCTAGAAATGATGATTGCAACTTGCAAGAATGAGTAGGCACCTGGAAGGCTGCAACCAATAGGAACTAGAACACCGATGATGATGAGAATCTTCTTTCGTTTGAATATTTCCACTTTTCGAGTCTGAAATACACGAGGATACAGCCCAAAAATCTAAGGAATATCACGATTGTCCATTTGTCCTGAAAAGTGGCTTAGTTTCAGTTAATCTCATTAGTAGGTAGAGATCTTAATAAGAATCCAGGATCAAGCTTACCGGAAGGGGTTAATGATTTAGCTGCCTAAGTTCTCAAGTACACTTCTTCTCTTACCTTTGATCCAACCTTGAGATTTTTCAGAAACGTAACTCCGGAACTCTTCATAAATCCCATTATACTTTCGGCATCACCTTCATTTCCTCTAAACTTAACCTCCGTATCTAAATAAATACTTGTTAGACAAAAATGTCAAATGCATGGTCAATGGTAGTTTGACCAAGCGTGTAGGCGAATCCGTGCGTTGGATTAAATCGAAACTAGTTCTTATAGTTTATCTATATTATATAGTTAAGGATTGAATCATTTATTTGACATTTTGTGTCAATGATGAATGAGAAATGGTAGTGCTAATGTGAGTGAATTGTGCATGAGTGTACAAAGTCCCACATTGAAGAATTACAACATTCTCAAGTCACATATATAGTGGTTTGAGTGGGTTGTAGTTTAAAGTGTGTTGTAGAGGAAGTCTACAGAGGTTCCACATGCGCCACCACCATGCACCGACCCGGACCGATCTTGGTTTGATTTTGATCCGCTTCATCGGTTCAATTCGCTTCTTTTTGGAATGAATGCCGGTTTGATTTTTTGTCTATTTAATTAGTGAGATTTTATCTCCTAATTAATGTCCGTGAATAGTGGGATTCGTCCACTATAGTCTACACGGTTTTGACTTCCGAAATTAGTGGGATATTATCTCCTAATTTGAAACGGATTTTATCTCCCGTTTGAATTGGAATTCTTAATGCGCAAGATTTCGGAAGAGGATTGCGATCAGAATATTTCTTTGATTAGAGTGCGCGTCATAAACGTGTGTCGAGATTTTAGGAGTCTTGACGTGCACTCCAAGTCGATCTCTTCCTCTCCCAACCGACCCTTAAGCCTATAAATACCTTGCTAGTCTATGGGTTAAACACACTCGAGAAAAACCCTTCTAGCAAATAGGTCGGCTTACAACCCACCGTCTTTCTGTCTCTTCTTTCTCGTGTCGTCGGAGAGTTTAGCTAGCGTAAGTCTCGCTCGAACTCGATTTAATATTGTACTTATTGTCGTGTTCATTGTGGTTGTATCCTGGGAAGCTCTACGCCATTGATCCGAAGTACAGTACGGGGCGTATTACGCTTTAAGGAAAGCGATCCGATCGTGCCTCCACTGTTTGCAATCTCTTTCCCTTAAATCTTTGTTGTTTGTTTTAATCGTTTATATATGTGTTGTTGTTGCTATTTATATTTCGAATCATATGACCATGTTCTTATTCTCACATGATTAATAAAATTTCAGCGTATTATTCGATATTCAATCTGTCTCTTGTCGAATTATTTTTCGAATTCTATACAAATTTTCCAACAATCTTAAAGCGTAATACTTTTGTTTACTATTTTTCTGTTGAAAATCGTATGTCACATGCTTTAGTTTTGATTAAATCGTTCGTCACATGTTCATGTTTATCGTTTGATATTAAAATTGTCACATGTTCATGTTGTTTATCGCTTTAATCGAATCTGTCACATGTTCATACTGTTTCGTTTTAATCACATGATCATATGTTTAATTCGAAATTCTTTATGTTAAGAATATCTACTGTCACATGCTCACATGTTTACGATTAAATCGTTTGGTTTAAAGTTTTGTTAATCGAATCTGCTTTAAATTAATTTACTTGCTTTACAAGTATTTTTTCGGTACTTATTGTGTTTGTTTCTATTGTAGTTTCATCATGTCTTTTGAACTTGAGAATCCCATTGTTGTTGTTGATGCTGCTGTTAAGGAGCAAAACGATGCAGACTATGGTTGCGGCCAAGGCTAACGATCCCACGAATGTTGCGGCAGGGTTCATACGGCCACATCCGTCTTCGGCTGAGAAACCTGTTAAGTTCACTGGAGCTTGGCAAGGATTTTAGGCGCTGGCAGACACAGATGCATTTCTACCTGATGGTTAACGGGGTAGAAAAGTTCTCGACAATGGAGAAGTCTGTTACGGGTGAAAACCCTACTTGCTGAGGCTCAGGCTGCCTTGGACAATTGGACGAGGGGTGATCACTATTGCCGTAACTTCATCCTGAACGGTCTCGGGGAACGTCTTCGACGTGTACGCGAGAAGAATGTCATATTGCAAAATCTCTATGGGACGAGCCTTGTGACTCAATACAAGGCGAAAGCTGTGAATGACAAGAAGCATCTTGTGCAGAATTTTAGGGCCTTCAAGTTTACGGACTCGAAGCCACTAATGGGCCAAATGGAGGAATGGCAACTGCTCTTGCAGAAGATTACTGGTCAAGGTATGAAATTCGATGAGTCTTTCATTGTGAATTATACTATTGACATGTTGCCACCAAGCTGGAGCGGATTTCAGAACTATCCGGAACACAAGACCAAGCCGATGAACTTCAAGGATCTGATCCGCAAGCCGAAAGTTGAAGAGGACTCACGTGTGATTCACAAGAAGGTTCCTCAGTGCTGCTCGATCCGAATGCCAATGTTGTGGAAGTCTGGACCGTCGTCCAAGAAAAGGAGAGTCCTTCCTACGAAAGGACAGAGTCGTCGCTTGACTAAGGCTACCGTATGCCGCTGTGGCCCCTTCCAGGGAGAAATAAAATATTGATCGGCTCAACGACATGGTTAAAGGAATTCATTGATGTTGTCATGTGTTGTCATTGAAGTCAACATGGTCGGAGGAAATTCGAACTACGGGTACACGGACACCGCGCTACACTGCCACATACGTCTTGAGAAGTCTATGTTTTCGGAGTACACACCTGTCAACATAACTCTCTACATGGGAAACTCGCCTACCATCGCCTTATAGGTGTCGGCAAGGTTCCTTTGAAGATGACATCGGGTAAGACCTTCACCTTTGAAGGATGTTCGCACGTTCGAGAGAATGCGCAAGAATCTCTATCTGGATCGAAGCTCATCGATGGAGGCTTCAAGCTTGGTGATGGAAGGTTTCAAGATGTTGATCATGAAATAGAAAATGTATATGGGCAAGAGTTTTAAAATTGATAGAATGTTTAAGCTTTATGTTATGACTCTTGTAAACAATGAGCCTTCGATCTCCGCTACTATTATTGATGATGATGATGATGATGATGATGATGATGATGATGATGATGATGATGATGATGATGATGATGATGATGATGATGAGATGATGATGATGATGATGATGATGATGATGATGATGATGATGATGATGATGATGATGATGATGATGAGATGATGATGATGATGATGATGATGATGATGATGATGATGATAATAATAATAATAATAATAATAATAATTCATCTTAAACTTATATAGTTGAGTCTCCTAATTTATGGTATGAACGATTAGGACACTGTTAACTATGGTTTTTATTGAAACTTGTACAAATGGGTTTAATTCCAAAAGTAAATATAAACGATCACAAGAAATGTCACATTTGCGTCGAAGGAAAGGCAACGAAAACTCCTTATAGAAGTGTTGAACGAATTTACGAACCTCTAGACTTAATCCATACGAGATGTTTGCGATTATAAGTTTATGCCTTCTAGAGGCGGTAAAAGTACTTTATTACTCTTATCGATGATTCCACGCGATTCTACTATGTATATTTACTAACGAGTAACGATGAAAGCTTTTGAGAAGTTTAAAGAATACAAAGCAGAAGTAGAAAACCATCATGGCAAAAAGATTAAATCCTTAAGAAGTGATAGAGGTGGAGAGTTTGTACATCCGTTCAAAGACTTTTGCTTAGAACATGGGATTGTACATCAAACAATTGCTCCATACTCCCTTCGGTCGAATGGAATGGCCGAACGCAAGAATAGAAGTCTTAAGGACATGCTTCTTGCAATGCTTCTAAACGCAGGAATGCCTCCAACTTTTTGGGGTGAAGCAATTTTAGTCGCTAACTATATCCTGAATAAAGTTCCTCGTAAGAAATTGGATAAGACCCCTTATGAATTATGGAAAGGAAAACCTCCTTCCTATAAATACATGAAAGTGTGGGGGTGCTTAGCCAAAGTGTCGGTTCCTTTACCAAAGATGATAAAAATCGCATCGAAGACGGTAGATTTCATCTTTATAGGTTATGCACACAATAGCACGACATGCCGATTCCTTGTGCCATAAATCTAAAATACATGAGATTCAAGAGAACACAATAATGGAATCCGAGACTGCGGTATTCTTTAAGGAGATCTTTCCGAGGAAAACTCCACGAGAAATTGTCTCGCGGAAGTGGACTGAACGAGAGGAAGTCGTTGAAAATGTCGAGCCTCGACGCGGTCAAAGAGCAAAGACAACTAAGTCATTTGGGTCCGACTTTGTAGTCTACGCAGCTTGATTGTGGCAAGCCCACAACTTATAAGCTTAAGCAATGTATTACAGCTTTGGAGAGCGATCCAATCGTGTCTCCAACATTTGAAATCTCTTTCCCTTAAATCTTTGTTGTTTGTCGTAATCGTTTATATATGTGTTGTTGTTGTTATTTATATTATGAATCATATGACCATGTTCTTATTCTCATATGATTAATAAAATTTAGTGTATTATTCAGTATTCATATAGTCTCTTGTCGAATTATTTTCAAATTAGGGACAAATTTTTCAACAAATACATGTCTCTTTTCCTATATAATTTATAAAGTCAAAGAAACATGTTTTAAAGACGGAGAAAATATAAGTGAACAGCTGCACTCATAAGTCATAATAAATCTGTTTGATTCTACCCACACCTGATTCTACTTACACATTCTTTTTATTTTATCCTGATTCTACCTACACATTCTCTCTATTTTATCCATTGCTGAAAAATACAATTTAATTATATTACAATTGATATAATTTTTATATTTAAATACTTTAATTAATTTTTATCGATTATAATATTATATTTTATAATTAATCTTAAAAATTAAAAGATATATATATATATATTGATCCAGAAAATATCAAAAGATTTTATTTGATAATAGAAAAACAATAACAAGATGAAATAGAGACTAGAAAGTGTTAGCTAAAGTGTGTGAAGTGTAGTAAGGTAATTGTGAGTTATTCTTATTTCTACAGGACGTTCATCTATATATTTCTAGGACGAGAATAGAGTGGTTGTACAATTTAATTTGAGGACGTGACCTCGGAATTAATACTCCCTAACGGTAAGTAACGGATGGCATGCTTTCCAAAGCGATTTGAAATGAGACATGCAATATGTGCAACGTGTGTCTTGACACTCATCTCTGTAGTTTTTCCGCAGCAATTTCATCTTGTGGGCTTTCAGGGAATTCAGAGCACAATTGGCCTCTCGAGGCCTTGTCGAACTTTGAGCGATATTTGGAGCTATATCAATATATATATTTGTTTAGTATACATAGATAACTCCGTCAATGTTATTTTAAAAAAACTTAGTCAATGTTAGTCATTCACACGAACATAGATAACTCCGCCTGAATTTATATATATAATCTTACTTCTATCAATCCATCTATCTCAAATACTTTTCTTCATTACTGGCTTCAAGTGGTTTTAGGTTGTTCTAACAAAGATTCAAGTTACAATCATAATACCTAAAAACACCGGGATCGATGTTGGTGGAAAGGCAATTCTGACAATGATGATTGTCCGATGCATGGAATAATGAAAATTATACATCTTTTATCGGATGAACGATTTACCGAGAAAAGGTATATCTTTGATTTCGATCGTTACATATGCATCTTACGATTATCTTCAATTTAGATCGTTACTTATGCATCTTCGATTAATAGGTTTAACCATCGTAGTGTGTGATCATCACTGGCGGAGCCAGAGTACATAATTAGGGGGTCAATTGACCCCTCAAAGTTTTGGAAAAAAATTATTTGGTCCTCTATTTATTTATTATTCAGACATAAATCTCTATAAAAAATATAATTTTAATTACTAATTGTTAATTTTGAGTATAAATTTAAAACTATTCAATACATTTTCTTATAAAATATCCAATGCATCTATTTTCTTAAGAGATCAATTGATTCTTTAATTTTGAGGCTCATCAATATACTGTATATTTTATCGATTTAATGAAAAATGAGATAATTAAACTATAAACACATGAAAAATTTTCTGTCAACTTTTACTTAATATAATTTTGACCCCACAAATAATTTTTTCTAGTTCTGCCACCAGTGATCATTATTTCTTATATGTGCATTGATCTTATGATTGTAGTTCAACCTCACCTCATTGTCATTGCTGATACTCACTCAAGCTTATCACTCTCGTTCCCTGCTTATCAACCGAAAATGTCTTCCTCAGGCACTGATTCCGATTATGATGACACCTCCAACAATTCAAAGGCTCTGGGATCTGTCACACTCCATTTTCAATACCTACCTTGAATTCACCAGCCAATCACAAGCCACCTCCTCGTCAGCGGCACCTTCCGGGAGTGAGCTATTCAACATCAAGTCATTCCTCAATTCAACCTCCTTCGAGCGCTCTCTCATGCCTCATTTGTCTCGAGCATATCCGCCTCTCCGATCCGACGTGGTCCTGCTCGTCATTCTGCTTTCACCATGGTTACTTAAGATAATCAAACTTGTAAAAATCAAAAGAATAAAGCTTTCTCAAGATCAAAGAACAACAATGACACCCCAAATTTGGGAATCATAAATATGAAAAAAGGAATACAACATATCGACCTCAATATAATTTTCTCTAGCTTTCAAGTTTGTACAATTTGCTAGACTTTGCGTTTATCACGTCATCCAATCGCTATGGTCCCAATTTACAAATTAAAGACTTACTAGACAAGATACAAACAATGGATTATTAGAAGTATAACTTTCAAACCAAGCAAAAGTAAAAAGTAACTACATACAAATTCACGAGACATGAACAATATTTAAACGAATAGACTCGATTCTACAAGCATTTGGCCTCTATTTCTTCCAGAGTCATCCCCTTTGTCTCTGGTACAATCAGGAATATGAAAATAAGGGACAACACCCCAATTACACCGAACATGTAAAACAATATTCCAGCTCCCAGCCATTCCTGCAGTCACAGACAGTTTTCTCAGTTATTCAAACCACGATTTTCAAAACACCATGATTCTAGTATCTCAACAGAATGCCGACAACAATAATACAAAACTGGCTGAAGAAAAGTAAAGCTTTGAAGATGTTCTTGGTTCATACAGACCCACCATCCATCATTGTATTTAAGGAAAATGAACCGACACATATCCTAGCTGTTGAATAAAATTGATGTTGGCTAAATTAAAATATTCGAAAAGTTGAGAACCTTCAATGGAGAAAACGAAAATGTGACCAATGCATTAGCACCAAAGTTCAAAACCACGGCTACACCGAGTCCTTTCCCCCTTAGGCGAAGTGGAAAGACTTCGGAAATCATGAGCCAACCGACAGGACCAAAAGAAAACTGCATGGCAAGGGTTACAAATTAGTTGCATACACTTATAACAACTTTATAAAAGAATGAAGTTATAAAAGGAAATTTTGTACAGGGAAAATAAAGCCATGTACCTGGTAACATCCGACATACAGTAACAATGCACCAACAGCCACAGCGGGGACATCGTCTAGAAACTTGTAGTATGATCCCAGAAGGAACAAAGACACCACCTGTCCAGTCAATTAATAATGTCATTCATATATTCGTTCTTCAAATGATTGCTTAAAAGTCATATTTATTCACTCTAGAATTTAAGCTGTTAAAAATAAAACTGAGTGAGAAATCAACTCAGGTGAATAGCCTCAGCTGCTTTATGCTTCAAAAGTTTTAAGTTTTTAAATGACAGAAGGAGCTAACCATTCCAGAAACTCCTACAAGAAGTAATGGCCTCCGTCCAAGTCTGTCGACAGCAAGAACTGCTGCTCCTGTCATGATCAACTGAAATGCAAGAATGTGTCAGAAACTTCTGAAAATAGTTTGATCACACACATTGAAGTGGTTCATAGTAACTTCAAAGCGAAAGACATTTGTACAAACATGGTAATAGAGAGAAGAAGAAAGCCAAATTTTCCCAAATGCTCAGGTTCTGTGGATGCAGGAATGTAATGAAGAAAGGAGTAAAATTGAATATGCACCTTAAGTAAACCAAGAAGAATTGAGACACGTGTTGCATCGGAAGCCGCAGAAGAATCCTGCAGTCTATCAGATTACATTTGTGTTAGTAAGGAAGTTGGCCATCATCCATAGACCCCATGATGATAGGTTTTAGTAAACAATGTACAATTGTCAGATAATGAGACTGTGAGAGGTACCTGAAAGATCCTTGCAGCATAACATAGTACACTCGGTTGCCCTGTGATCTGCCATAAAAATGAAAAAAAAAATTAAGTCAGAGGTCTGGATAGGTGATCACTCAAGAATACATAGTATATAGCATTAACTACGCAATACCTGTTGAAACAAGACTAATCCACCTCCTATAACGAGGGCTTTCAAGCATTTTCCATGGAAAATATCCCCTATCGTAACTTGTTTCTCTTCACCAACATAGGATAGTTCAATAAGCATCTCATTTACTTGATCTGGACCCGAGTTACCAATAGGTTGACCTCTTAGCCGAGACAAGCCAGATATCGCTCTTTCTTTTAGTTCTTCCATATTGCCTTTTCCCTGGATGGCACATAAAAGCAGCCATCTTGGTGAAGCTGGTAACCACCACATTCCAATTCCCATGATCAATGCCAAAGGGACACTAGCTACATACACGTAGCGCCACCCAGCCAACAGATCAACTAAAAGGCTACCAATTCCATAACCTGCCTGTAGAAAAATGAACAAAGAGAAAAATACATTTTTAAGCTTCAATGCAGTTCCAAGATACCTAGTATACAATTAATTAATACAGACTGATACTGTAGCTAGTCATAAAGGGATAGCGAAGAATGTAATGGATATGGATGATAAATATAGTTGAAGCACTTACAACCATCCCAAGAACTATAAAAACTTCTTTGAGTGAAATAAGTCGACCCCGTATCTGAGTTGGTGCGGTCTCAGCAATGTACATTGGAGCAGCATGCATTGCCTAAGATTTAAACAAAGGAACATGTATATCAAATGAAAATTGGCTACAAAATGGGGAACGATGGAAATAACCATAAACATGTTTGGTATCAAGCCTTGGTTGTTTTATTTAATGTATCACGTATAAAACAGTCTAGTTACCAGTAAAACTGCACTCAAATAGGCAAATGATTTTTCTTTCCTCAATGTTTATCACTTGGGAAATTCAACCATTTAAATTCTCCAATACACGATTACATAACAGCTTATGGGAACATCCAAGTAAGGGAAGAATTTCTCCATTCATACAACACATGGACATGTTTTCTCTATAATGAATTAAGCATGGAAGCTAATGTCTAATATAATTGTGGAAGAAAGGTTAGCATGGTGTACCAGTCCAATGCCTATACCATAAACAAGTCGACCAATCACCATAATGCTCAAGACAGGAGCTAGGCTCGTCACAAGAGCTCCAATAAGATACATGAGAGAAGCCACAATCAACTCCCTTCTTCGTCCTAGTTTGGAATTCAAGAACCAATAATATATCAGGAAAACACCACATGATTAGTCAAAACTTAAAACTTACAACACTAAAACACACACCTAGAAAGTCTGCGATATTGAATGCCAAGGCGGAGCCAATCAGAGCACCATATAATGAGCCACTAGTCTGGAAATATCGCAATCACCATTAAAACATAAATATACAATTGGAACAAGGCTGAGAATAGAACTAATTTAGTAAGCAATCAAATAGAAATCGTAGAGTAATGTCGTAAAAGCAGAAGGAAAAAAAGGGCTAGAACTTACAATGAGACCAATCTGCACAGACGACAAGTCATACCATGAAATTCCGCTTGATGTTGAGGACTGCATGAAGAAAAAAGGTTAAACGAGCTATAGCTTAAGATACGAGAGGAGTCCTACTCGTCAACAGAAATAAAGAAATGGTTAATCAAATGACCAATTAAAGCTTATATTTTTTACTTCTAGGTTCTGATTATTTTCCATCTGATTGGCTATACCTGTATAGATATGGTCGCACACGATGTGGCACCAATGTCATAGCCATATAGTAGACCACCAAGTGCGGGAAATAAAAATCTGGAACCATCAACAAAGCTTTTAGATGATGAATGTAGCTCTATTAGTCGACTTGGTTTCATTGGCAGAAAGTAATACATGAACCAGAGCTGAAGGATGCAGACTATAAGAAGATAAACTTAAACTTAGATCCAGTATAGAAATTAGTTAAAGACTTTCTTCCATCAGCTTGGCAAGAGTAAAACAAAAGGCAATCTAAAATAAAATTTTTTGATATGTTCCCAGTAGGATTCAACCTTCAAAGGAGGCCTCAACCATTCGACCATGTCGGGATTGGCACAATATAAAATAAATTGCTCAATAAGTTTATGAACGTCAGAAAATTAAACCATTAACTAATGAGAAACAATTGATATTTTAAACTGATGGCTCAGCATCTTATCAGAAGACAATAAATAAAACGAATGGCAATTCACATAGGACAAGCAGCATGCATCTCACATACGAAGACACGCAATACTGCTAAAAAGATATATGAAAGATAAACTGCAGGTAATCAATCAAGGGAGATTACTGGAGATAACAATCAATCAGAGTTCCGAAGAGACGATTAGATTGCCAAATACTGTAACGCCCAACAAATGAGACAATCCAGACAATAAGAGATTACAGTTTTAATAACGCCTAGTAAACGTTTAGTTGAATACTCACGGAAGGATAGCCGAGAGAACAGAATAGTTCTCTGAATTATTGATCCCAATAATAAGTGGCTCCTGCACTTCTCCAATATTGCTAGAAGCTTTTGTCACCTAATATATAATATTAAACCAAATTTTAACAACTAACAAATACTGCAATCAACTTCAAAAAAAAAAAAAATCATTTTTTTGGCATCCCCAGTATAAGAGTAAAAGATATCCAAACATAATGGCTCAATCAAGGCTCCGTTCGTTGTGTGTCTGGAGCCTGCTTCGCCTTGCCCAAACACACAAGACGGAGCATTCCCAAGTACAGAAAGAAATTCCACACAAGATTGTCACTTACTAAGTTCTCGAAAACAACGAATGAAATTAAGTTCAATCGAAAGATTTTCTTCACTAGCATTCAAGATAAGATTTTGCAGTTCTACCCAATTTATTCAGCTATACATGATACAAATAACAAAACTGAAGAGAGTCTAGAAGACCTAGATGAAAAAAGAAAGCATGATTGAGCTGATCTATACCTTTGATAGAGAAAATGGAGCAGGTTGTTCATGATCATACGCCATATTTTACAGACAAGAAGTTGATTAAAGTTGACACCTTGTAAAAGATGATCTGGTTTAGGTGGGTGATGTTATTTCACTAACAAAATCGTTAAAATCCGCTAAAATCTATGTTTCTGTGACGAAATTTTCCGTCAATAAATGGATTTAGCGATTTTGATTTTGATAGTGAGAATAATAATTGCTGGTTTAGGTTGGGTGGACTTGGGGAGGACAAAATCATTGCATCCATTACCTAAAATTAACTACGTATGAGTCATTAAACTAACAAATATCAGTCTTTCTCAGGTCCTTGAGCTATTGATCCATCTAATATACTCCCTCCATACCATAATAATTGTCCTATTTTCACTTTCATAAAAACTAGCTTGATGGAATATTGGAAAGTCGGACCTCACGGCCAGGTATGTTTGGAAAGCTTCTGACATCACGTCAGGGTTTCGGAACGATGGAAGCTAACGTTGGGGATTAGAGAAACCGATACGCCACGCTTCAGGTAGAATTAGCCCAAAAATCTTAGCAATATCATGATTGTCCTAAACTGGCTTAAGACAGTTCAGTTAAGTACCTGAGGAACATAGGGGCAATTTTATTTCTTCAAAGGCTGATATAAATTGGATTCACAAGCTACACTAGATGCATTAGACAATTATGCCAATTTAGCTGTCCTTGCCTCTGTGCAAATACTCTGTTGTCTCGGGACACCGATTCCGAAAATATAAGCAAGAAAGCCTCAGGAAATTGAACTCTCAGTCTAGGAAATTATCAGCTCTATTAGGCCTTAACTATTTCTCAGACACCGATTCCGAAAATATGAACAAGAAAGTCTAGGAAATTAAACTCTCTGTCTCAGGAAATAATCAGCTACATTAGGCGTTAACTATGTTTCTAACTGTTCCAGGTTAAAGAAGCAAAGAGCTAATTACAACCTGCAGACATTCATTGCTGGGATAATTCTCGAATAAGCTCGCAAATCGATCATTAGTTTCGGGGGCTAGGATTTCTCGTAGCATAGTGATTGTAGAAATCGGCAGGAACAAAGCAGAATGATCAAATTTCCAAACGAAGATTTGAAACAAATTCTTGCAAATGTCCAACATTTCTTTACTTCATTCATATTTAGTATGTAATTT
>JANIEQ010000707.1:0-12312 GCA_024708375.1 Oxalis stricta | reverse complement strand
GTTCAGCAAATCAATTTAAAATGAGATTAATTTGAGATCTAACAGTTCCATGGTTATGACTAATGGGTAAATTAAATATGTAGTATAGAAAATTTATGCAAAGACTAATTTTATTAATTATCAAAGAAATATTGAGAAGAAATTAAAATTATGATCCATTAATTATATTCGAAGTTTTTTCTAGGACGTGAGGGGATTTGGAGAGAGGATAAATTGCCAATATTAAGGAGAGGCTAGTAGAATGATATCCACCCATGACAAGACTAATGATATTGTCTAAAACTTCTTCGTCGCTCAATTTGTTGCCTTCGTTCATCCTTGATACTCATAAGACCATCCAATAGAATCAGCATCGTCGATTTTCTCATCGTCGCCGTTCATATTTTGACGATCCTTTCTCTTAACTAACTCCGACCTAAACATTGCCTCCAACTTCTTCCTGGACTGCTAAGAAATCATACAAAGCGAACCAAAGTAAATTCATGTGAGCATGACGATAGATCAACAGAAATTTTAGACCAGAAGGGTGCATTTGGTTATTATTACTTTTGTGGTTAGTTTTAGTATAATTACGAACTACTTTCATCCATATTGTATTATACAAAATTATGCTATTGTTAGTTTCATCGAGGTGAGCATATGTAATAACAAAAGAAAATAAGTGCAAATGGTGGATTTGCACTTATCATCCTTTTCACCTTTGAGTTAAAATAAATGTGATATATTTTGTTTTAAAACTTTATTACAAATTAAAGTATTGTCCAAATAATCAAAACTACAAATAACTTGGAGAGTTGATTTTATTAAGTTTTTACGACCACAAAAAAAAAAATGCAAAACAAATACTACCATCCTACTCTTCAGTCATATGTATTTTATTTCGATTCATACAAAATTCAATTGTTCATGTATTTAATTCATAATAATGATTAGATACATCAATTTTAAATATATCTTAAAAACAGCATATTTCATCTCAAAATAAAATAGTAATATATATATATATATATTTGTTGATATAGAGTTAAGAAAGAGTACAAGAAGAAGGACAAGCCTCAAAAACAATGAAAGTACAAATAAATGCGTAAAATGACCATGAGGAATGAAATGAAATGAAAATTTCTATCAATTTCATGGATATATGAATATCAAAACCAATTGGAATTAGGAATCAAGCCATGCACCAGCAGAGAGGAGATCAATAAACCAGCAGCAGCAAAAATAAGTAATTGAGATCAAATCAATGCAGCCATTAGCAGCAACCATATCTAATTTTGAGAGGAAGAAAACTGAATGTAGCTTCCAAATTGTTGCTTTAAAATAGATCTACCTGATCTGTTTGGTAATATGATGCTCCAGGAATTTTCGAATGGGTGAGCTCTTAGCTCTTTTACATTTACTCGTGGAAATAAATCCTCCATTGTATTTTGAAGAGGTCCAGGTTCCGAAGTTCTACAGCAATAATTTTCCAATATTCTCAAATGATAACTACAAGAATGACATAAATATGGTCTACATTGATCAATCAACGATTTCATAGGTCTGAATTTTAGTTCGACAATAAAATTCGTAATCGAAATAATCTCAATTAATGTCGTTACGATTGGATAAGACACGTTAATCCAACATCAATTAAACGTACGTTTTCATTGGGGGCTAAAAACCGAAACATTACCTTCGGATCTCGCATCAAATACTTGATCTTATCTTGTCACCATAATTTAAACGCAGACACCATACGAGCTTGAAGAAGAAAAGGAATTATGACCAAGAGAACCAGCAGACACAATTGCATCTAAAACTAGCCTTCGAATCTCGACATGCGCAACCGTGGACGCTGCCACTTATAAGATTTACGCCCCACCACTTCAACAAGAGGCCAATTCAAGGGAAGTTGTCGGTTCGACCTTAGAACCACATTTAATAATACGCAGAACACACTATGATGGATGGCGAGCCAAACAGTGTGTGTTCTCATATAAGTCTCGCACTTTCACCGTACCTGAAGATAATGTTATCAAAGTGGATATTTTGATCAATGTTAGGGTTAAAAATATCAAGTCTGGCAGGAAATATCTAGCTAGGGTTAATTTATTTATGATATTTCTTCCATGTCAAAATATATATTACATTTTCTAGAGATTGATCTTTATATTAGAAATCATTATTCTTTTTGATGAATTTAAAATAAAATAAACATGTTCTTGCCTATTATTAGCACATGCAAATGAGTTCGATTTAGTGCTCATTTCCATTCCTTTTCATCTCTAATTCATACTCCCTCTCATAATATATGATGTATTGTATTTCTTTATCCATTTATCTTTTACGCCACATAGTATTTCCGTTAATATGATGATGTATTGTATTTTTATGTACACAAATTATATTTGTACGTAGAAAAAAACACTAAGTATATATATATATTTAGATATACCTAAAAACGCAAAGCATCATGTATTGTGGAGACGAAGTTACGTAATTCAAATAAACATGTCTTTCTTAACTTAATTTGTGTGAAGAAACCTTCTTCTTCTTCTTCTTCTTTTTTTGATAAATGAAAGCATGCAAAGCACTAATATATTGATATGGAATGAGTACTATTAATTAGTTTAATGCGCTGTCTCTTAGCTAATTAAATATTTTGATATTACTTGGATCCCTTTTGTCTCTAGTTCATTTTTTTATTTTATTTTTTGACGTTCTCTAGTTCATATTATGTTCGTGAAAAATAATAAGATCATATATAGAGGATATGTTCTTACTTGGATCGCTTAGCATTGATGAAGTCATCGGGGCGGCGAAGAAACTTGAAGTACCAAAGGAAAGTGAATAATTCGCCAAAGAAAGGTAGACCCATATAGCCGGGAGGCAGCATAATGCCGCTACCGGAATACCTCCGCTTCACGGCTGCCGCATACCATAGCTCATTCCACCACCACAAGAGACACCCTAGCAGCGGCAATGCTACCAATATAGAAGCCAACCAAACCTCCATTGTCAAAGAGGAATATTCCACCATCATCATCATAAGTATACTGATATTAGTAATTAAAGAGTAATTACTTAACTAAAGACGGTTTAGTGAATTCAAGCTTGCTGTTTCCCTCTATATAGAAGTAGCTAGCATGCATAGAGAGTTTTTATGACATCATGGATGATTAATTACCTTGATTCCCAGCTGATTATTCGTTTTAGGGAGTGACGGTAGGAGACAACCAGTTTGTGTGCTAAATGGGGTCACTTAAACCTTGATCACATCTTTTGTTTTTCTATAAATAGCATCTTTACACTCTCAAGATATATACAATATCACATATTCTTGATCAAATACTTTTTTCTTTCTATAAATAGCATCTTTACCCACTCAAGGTATATACAATATATATATATATATATATCTCACATATTCAAATAAGCAAAATACTAATCTATCACCGACGCGACCTATAAGATTATTAATTTTAATAATTTAATTTAATTTTTGTAATGTAATGTAATTTATTTTTATTTTTTGAAAACATTCTCAAAGAGATGGACAGATCATGTCTTTAACAATTGAGCTATAACCTATAAGTGTCCAAAGTTCGTGACAATACATATGCTAGAGAGTAGAGGCACATATAATTCCATGTCAATCAACTTGCGTACGTGATCGATTACGTGTTAAGAAATTCAAACGCATAAACTTTATTATCTTAATTTAAAATATCCTTAACACAATATTTACATAAATCAAACAGATCTTTACTCACCTCCATACTGTTATACACCGAACTCTAAACCTCCATTATCTCTTATTCTTCTTCTTTTCTTTCTATTTTCTCTCACAATTCACAAATCAATGGAGAATTCATAGTAGTCTGAGCAAACTCCAACAACAAAAGAAGTCAAAAACATAGAAACATACACACCCTACCACTTAACGATTCCTCCCGGGTTGACTCAGTCCAAGTTACCGAATTACAACCTGCAATCGCCGAGTTCCACACCTACGAACTCAACCCAGACACCCAATGTTCCTCCCTCTTAACCCAAAGAGTCAACGCGTTGTCGGAAACCGTCCGGTCCATCGTCCGCCGATTCGACAAGCCTCAAATGTACAAACACTTCATCAATTAGTATAGGAGTCTAAATCAAGTAAATCACAAGTTGAGGTTATCCATATGTTCAGCCCATAGTCTATTATTGAATATTTAAAGTTAATTTATTTTTGTTTTGTGACATTTTTGAACCACAACCACACCAGATCTCCTCCGCCCGTCCACTAACCCCCGCCTCATCCCCTCCGCTTGTCGTCAGCTCCAAGCCACCAGCTCATCCTCCCGGCTGATAGCCACTTCTATCGTCGTCCACCGAACACCCGCCTCATCTTCTCTGTTCGTTACGACCACGACGTAAGCCCTCTCCCATTTTTAGCTACTTTTTGAACCTTTGTTTGTTAATGGTAGTGGTAAAAAGAGCTTTATTTCTCATTTGTATGAAAATCTTGTATAGATCTGATTTAAGCTTTTGTAAATCTCGTTAATTACTTTTTGGAATCATGGAATCAGTTTCAAAAAGAGTTTTGAGTGTAGTTGAATTCAATGTTTTTTATTAGATCAAGTCAATCTTTCTTTATAATAGTTAGATACGAAGAGGATCTGGGTTTTTGCGAACGAGATTTGGTGAAGATGAGGATCTGTTTTTTTATTAATTTAAGGAATAATGAAAAGTAAGGATCTGTTTGGTTTATGTAAGTTTTGTGTCGAGGATATCTTAAATCAGAATAATAAAATTTAGGAGGATTTTTTTTTAACACGTAATTTACACGTGTCAATTTCTTTGATTGGTTATAAGTGCCGTTTTAGTGCAATTTAACGTCCGTTAGTGCGAGAGGACTAAACAATATAACGGAAATATAAACGTTGAGATGAAAGAATGAAGCTTTATGTTTGAAAGGACCGAAACGATTAAAAACGTTGAAAATAGGGGCCAAGCAAATTATTTTTGCCTAATTCTACATATTAGTTTATAAGCCTACACATGTCCATCCCCGATACTTGATGATGTTGGACTAAGAGTTTTTCTTATAAAAATAACTGTAATATCAGGAAAACCCCGAGATATGTTATTCAGTAGATTATTTATTTACAACTATCATCCAAGACCTAAAAGTTTGGAGGGTGCGATCTTTCTAAAAAGCTCTAGTAAAAATTGAGCCAATCAAAATATAGCAGATCGAAACATACAAAGTAAAATAGTTCCTAGAAGATTTTTTTAATTACGACTAATTCTTTTGTTACATTAATATTGCCAGAGCCTAGGTTGTGAGATCATATTACTGCAATAAACAGAGTCAATAAATCGTATGAAAAGGCTCAGGCGCTTAGAAAGCGTCGCTGCCATCACAAATGGGCCTTATGTGGGTTGCGCCTATTGTATGGGCCCATGTATGTAAATACAGTTTGATCATTAGTATAATAGAAAGAAAAACGCGTATTTTACGTCACTTAGCGTAATTCACTTTGTAACGCCTTTTCAATCCGATTATGTTTCAGCCGTTAGTTTAAAACACCTCACATTTTTCGCTAGCGGCCATACATACCCCTCTACCGTTAACTTTGCAATGTGGCATATAGTAGCGTCTAGTCGGCTAACGGACCAATATATTTGTGGCACGTGTCATCCGAGCTCATCAAAAATCTTTGACATGTCATCAAAAAATCCACATTTTCTTTGCAAAAAATTTGAGACGTGGCAAAAAATTCGAACGTGTCATCGACACGTGTCGCAATTATATGAGTCTATTAGCTGACTAGGCATGAGTCGGAGCCACGAAGTGCCACATAGGTGAAATAAACGGCGGAAGGGTATTTTTGGTCGCTAGCGAAAACATGAAGATTTTTAAAGACTAACGAAAAATGCGAGGGACCGAAAAAGTATTACAGATGAATCGTGAGGGATGAAAATATACGTTTTCTCATAATTGAAATTATTTAAGTTGCCCATGCTCATTCATGTTCGGGGCGGATCTATTAAGGAATGTGGGGGGACAGTTGCCTCCGATGGTTTAAAATAAATTATGAATATGCATATAAAGAACTAATATTAGATGTAGCCAGTTGGTATAGTACGCGGTGCGAATTCAAAAAGTTTTGGGTTCGTATTCTCTCGTCTGAGCTTCACCTTTATCTTACCTTCTTTTTATTATTTTGGGCCGGATGGGTTTTTATTGCATTTAAAACTGTCCATTCCTTCCATTTTTTCCTTCTTTCTTTTTTACTTTTGGACCTGAAAAGTTATATTTTTTTTAAATGTTTGACAATAACTAAGTATCTAACTTAATAATTACTTTTATATAATTAATGTTTTAAAGGATTGTGCATAAATTTTTATTAAAACATTTAGGCCAAACGTATATTTTTTAAAAGGATTATCTTTATTGTTTAAACAAATATATCTCTCACTTACTAATTAATTTTAAATTTTTAGTGTAAATGTTTTAAAAGATTGTGTCTCACAAGTTTTATTATAATAACTAATTTTATCTTAGTTGAAAATAATTTATTTATTTTGTTTATATATTTCACGATCGTAAAGAATAATATGATTAATATAAGTAACGCCTAGCTATTTTCATAGCAGCACTATTCTTGTATTTGGCGGTTTGTCAGGTAAATAAAATCAACTAATTATCAAAAGAGAAAATATCTGACAGGATAATAATAAAATTTTCACGTCAATATATTAATAATATTTTGCCTCCAGTGTAAAAAATTTATGGATCCGCCCTTGTTTATGTTCATTTAGTTGTGAAAAATGAAACACGATTTATTCGTTCCAGTACATAATCGTATTTAAAAGTGAACTTTTATCGAACGCACTTTTAACTAACGAATATAAACGATCATGAACATGAACACATTTTACCACCTCTCGTAGTGGCCATGTATTTTCATACCGTACAAAAGGGTCATAGCTCGGCAAGCAATACATCGTCCGGAAATGAAGAAAATAAAAATAAAAATCATTATGAATTAAGATTGAATACATCGTTCCTTATTATGCACAAGACCGAGTCGTGGTGACTCCATTTGCTGACCTCATAGATAGTTACTTCTCAAAATATGACCATTCTAGATTTAGGAGCAAGTTAGGTATTCTTGAATCATACTATTCTATCTAAGCTAGCTTGCTTCTAGCTAGTCAACCGCGATGCCTTTCTCACCGAGCGAAATATATAGTTGACTACCTTCTTACTTCTACGAGTTTACACACTTCGCATAACAATGAAAGCATAGCCATAAAATATAACATGCGTTAAATTAGTAATGCAATTTGATTCGTTTAACTTTGAAAAGTGTTATGATTGATCATTACAGGACACAAGGCAACAACTTAATGTTCATGCCAACACGGCAAAGAATTTGATATGGACATAATTGGGGGCGGGGACGGATACAAATTTTATCCGCGGATATATTCATGGATATCCGTTTGCATAAAATAGACATAAATATTATTTTTCAATCCAATAAAAGATAGCTATATCGAGTTTCTATAATTTGTTAAGTTACATCAATTTTATTTTATAAATGTTTAGTGTAACTATCAAATAATATAGCTATCGTTATTTAATAAACAAAAAAAGATAGTTTTCGAGTGATTTTATTTCATCTTTTATGTATTTAGTTTTAAATTTTCGAAAAACCGATGAATAAAAAAATCCATAGATATCCGTTACCCGACATGGATACGGAGACGAATATAATTTTTATCAATCACGGATATGGAGACGAGGGACGGAGAGTGATTATTCTAAATGGATATGGAAGGTGAAAATAAGATGCTTATCGCCCAGTCAATCAGCTCCATCGCCATCCACAGGTAGGAGGCAAGTTTTTCTTTGTAAAAGATAAGCTTCAGTTTAAGAGGGATACAATCTTATTAATTAATGTCAAATTTATAGTTATATATTCTTGTACATCAAGTATAGTTTTCTATACATAAGGTGCCCATACTCATCCTCAGAGGGAGATCACAATATTACGTTCAAAGATATATAGTAAGGGCGACATAATTAGTGTTCAAAGATGCAGACATGTTCAAATAACACTCATATAATTATAGGGACAATAACTTGATTGCGGTTCAAATACAGAATTTACAGCTATAATTTTACATAAACAAACTTACTTTCGAATTAATTATTGAAAGACATGTTAATTATCCTTAATTCATTTGGTCCAACCATATTAATATAGTTAACTTCAAAAAAAAAAACAATATTAATATAGTTTGCTAAATGCAATCTCAACCCCATCAACAGGTTCTGGATGTGGAAGATACATTATCTTAGCATTCGGATTTAGTAGTTCCCACCTGAAATTGAAATGAAATTAATTTGAATTAAAATAATTAGAGCAATGACTTTTAGGAGTGTTCATCAATATTCAAAAAGTTTGTCAAAAGTTTAATTAAAGTAAATTTCCTGGAACTAAATTTTTTAAGATTATCGAACACAACTTTTTTAATATACGTAATAGGAATGATGCAAATATTGGCGAGTAAGAATATTTAGTGTGTGCAATGTAATGGAAGATATTTTGTATTTTTAAATTTATTCATATAGATATGTATTTAATCAATAATGTTTATTGGATACATATATGTCCACTCGATTGAACTTAAAATTATAAAACATAATCTATTACGATATGGAGATAGCATATGTTTATGTCTTACTTGTATCCTGTACTCAAATGGTGAAGAAAGAGTGCAAGTTGTAAACGGAAAAGCATGTTTCCTGGACAGAGTCTTAGTCCTACGCCGAAGACCTGAAACGTTCCCGGCTTTGCTGGTTTCTAAACCGATGATGAAAAGAGAGAAAGGTTAAATTTGCAGTCATCAACTCTTACGTAAATAAACCTAATTATTATTATAAAATTCGAACTAATTCATGAAGAAACGTATCAGGTGAAGATTATTGATTAATATATATCCATATAAATGAATAAAAAAATACAAAACCTATATTTATTGTGATACGAGAGGGAGTATTTGAAAGGAATATATATAGCTTACATTCCATCGATCCGGGTTGAAGCACAAAGGATCTTCAAAATTTTCTGAGTCTGTGTGCAGATATCTAATCCAAGCAAATACCTTCCAATTCTTTGGTATGACATAACCTGCTAGAATGTTAATTATATGTTATAATGTTGGTAAGGATAAATTAAAATCAATATTCAAATATTTTTATTAAATTACAATAATGATATGTCTACTTATATGTAGAAATTAATTAATACAAATGATATAGCTTGACCAATTTTACACTATTTTGTCGCATGATTAATGCACCAAATGTTCTACTTTAGTTTATAATTAATTATAAATTTACACATGTTGAGATGCAAGTCATGATATTACTTTTATGTACCAAAATTTTTGTATTCAACTTCTTTAGTAGCCAATCGGAAAATAAATGCCGAAATATTCGCCATTCTAATTAATTCTTCCACCACCTACATGAAAAACAGTCCGAAGAAACAACGTAATTAATCAAAGAACCAATAATCAAACCCCTTTGTTAATTAAATAATATATAGCTAGACATTCATTCAGCATATACCTTCTTGGTGTATTCAAGTCTTGAAACGTCTTCATTTGTAATGAAATCTCCCCTTTTGTTCTTGCTTAAAGCCATGTTTTCTTCCTGTATTAGTCGAATCCCGATAATATAATATCCGATAAGTTAACAATCTCATTAAATTAATAATTTTTTTCGATTTTAAAATACGATTTTAAAGATAAGCATATATTGATAAATTAATAATCTCCATTAATTAATAAATTTTATGAGTCTCGACATTATAAATTTAAAGAGGTTGCCCTAGCTAGCTAATCCAATTTAAAGTGAGATTTTGGACCTAACAGTTCCATGGTTATGCCTAATTAGTAAATTAAATAAATTAAACATATAGTATAGAAAATTTATCAAAGACTAATTATTGAGAAGAAATTAAAATTATCCATTAATTATACCCGAAGTTTTCCTAGGACGTGAGGGGATTTGGAGAGATGATAAATAGCCCACATTAAGGAGATGGCAGTAGTATGATATCCACCGATGACAAGATTAATGATATTGTCTAAAACTTCTTCGTCGCTCAATTTGTTGCCTTCTTCATCCTTGATCTTCATCAGACCATCCAATAGATCGGCGTCAATTTTCTCATCGTAGCCGTTCATAATTTGACGATTCTTTCTCTTAACTAACTCCGACCTAAACATTGCCTTCAACTTCTTCCTGGACTGTTAAAATCAGTACAAAGCGAACTAAAGTAAATCCATGAGCATGATGATCAACAGAATTTTAGACAGAATGGTGCATAATATTTGGTTATCACTTTTGTGGTTAGTACGTTTGTGTAAAATTACTCCTTCCATATTAAAATACATTATATTTTGTACGTATTTTTAGGTTTATTAAAATGGACATGTAATTAAAGAAAATTAGTGCTAATGATGGATTTGCACTTACCTCCTTTCATATATTTAAACATTAACAATGATTAGATACATTCATTTTTAAATAAATTCTAAAAATAAAACGATATACTAATCAAAAAATGAGATATATATACCTGAATTGCTTGGTGTTATGATGTTCCAGGAATTTTCAACGGGTGAGCTCTAGCTCCTTTTACTACTCGTTGAAATAAATCTCTCCATGTAATTTAAAAGAGGTCAGGTTCGAAGCTCACAAATAATTGTCCAATAATTCTCAAATGATAACTACAACAACAATGACACAAATATATCCATCTTATCTTATATATATATATAGGATAATGTAAATTATTTTAATTTATTCTAATTGTAAATTTTATTGTCAAATCAACATTTAACACATGATGTTTGATTAACGAATAATAATTTAACACATGTATTTAAGATTTTTTTAAACTTTTGTATTTAAAAACTTTAAATTTAATTAGGTTTCAAGTTATAGTTTTATTCCTAATCAATTTCCTATCTATTATTTAAAAATTATTCCTAATAAAATTATAATACACTATATGTTTTTCTAATTTTTTTATTAAATAATTTTTCCTAATTAAAATTTATTATATTATTTTTTTCTTATTGGTTCTAATTAAAAGGGACATATCTTCATTTTTATTCAAACGGACATATTATTAAAAAAATATATTTCTAATCAAATTATAATATATTATTTCTTTATAATTTTTTTATTAAACTATTATTCTTAATAAAAAATTTCTATATTTTTTTCTATTTTCAATTGAAACGGGCATATCTTATCTCCTTATAGGCAATAGTCAAGACTTTTCAATTTGTTTCAATTACAAATTTTATTGTCAAATCGAAAATTCGATACGTGACATTTTATTGATGAATAGTAATTTGACACATGTATTTTAGAACTTTTGAGTTTAATTAGGTTTCCAGTTACAATTTTATTTCTAATTAATTTCCTATCTATTATTTCACAAAAATTATTCCTAATAAAATTATAATACTACTATATCTTTTTCTAATTTTTTTATTAAATAATTTTTTCTAATTAAAATTCATTATATTATTTTTTTCATATTCCTAATTAAAACGGACACATCTTCTTTTTTCCTATTCAAATGGACCATATTATTAAAAAAATATTCCTAATCAAATAATAATATATTATTTTTTTCCATTTTTTTATTAAACTATTATTCCTAATAAAAATTCGTTATTTTTTTCTATTCTTAATTAAAACGGACATATCTTATTTTTCAAACAATAAGAACAACTAAATTGATTAGATGTAATTATAAATTTTATTATGAAATCAAATCTTAATATGTAACTTTTACTTTTTTTCAATGTTTATTATTTTTGAAAATAAAATAAATTTTTAATTCTAATAGGATCGTAGATTTTGAAATAAAATCAAAAATAATTATAATTGATATAAAGTTAAAAATAATTTCTTTTGATATAATATTTGACATAAATTTAATAATGTTTAATACATATATATATAAATATAAAAATAATTATTTATAATTTTATATGATATATTTAAATTATTAATTTTAAAGATACGGACTTTGTCATTCGGTCCAACGAAACGGACAAGCCCACAAACTTGTGTTGATCAATAGAAATTCAAATTAAGGTTGAATTTTAATTTGATAAAGTAACTCAATTGATTAGTAGTTCCTATGGTTGATAAGATGTTAATCTCACTTAAACGTACATTTTAATATGGCTAAAGCAGTAGAAAATATTACCTTGGACGGCATCAATTACTTTGATCTT
>JANIEQ010000706.1:0-21595 GCA_024708375.1 Oxalis stricta | reverse complement strand
GTCTCATGTTCTTCATGTGAAAGATGTTCCATAATACTGGAAATTTGTGCTCTTTTGAGAATGGGATTCATATTTCATGCTTAAAATGTTGAACAATGTGCGTCTGTATCCAGATGGCAGTTCCAAGCATGTATGAGAGTTCTTCCCTGTATGATCATGTTCGAGGCAGAAGCTATGATGACTCTGAACCCTTCGCCTCAATAAGCAACAGACTGGCAGAGCACGTGGTTTGCCAGAGAACAATCTCTTGAAAAGCTTTGCTCTAGACAAAGAGAAGACTAATCCAGTCGCAAAAGATCAAAGTAGTGGTATGGAATTTATCTGGCCTTTTTTTTTTTTCTTTTCTTCTTTGGCTTTTGATAACTCTTTATTTATAATTCTGAAATCCGTTCTCATGTTCCATGAAATGCAGTGCTCTTGACTTTATCTTATTTTTACTTATATGTGTTTGTGAACCTTGTGAACAGCCTGGAATCCTAGACCACATTCTTAATGTCAATTGCATAACAATGCTCAGCTTCCTTTTCTTCTGCAGTGTTATTGACCTTCTTTCTTAATACTGAGTTTGCATCTGATGTAGTATTTTTTAATTTTCCGAGCGCAGGTTCGAAAGAGACCTCTGAACAAAAAGGAGCTAGCTAAGAATGAAGAGGATATTATTGATACACATTCAAATTCTCTGACAGTTCATGAGACTAAACTTAAGGTAAGTCTCTATATTTTCCTTTGCATCTGCCATCTCTAGGCTTTTGATAATAGTGAACCAGAGTCAACAAACATCTTTCTAACTAGTTTTACGTGGCAGCTTGGTGTTCCGACAATATTCTGAGTTTCTGACTAGTGAGCGACAAATAAACTTTGCAGGTTGACCTAACGGCTTACGTTGAGAAGCATGAATTTGTTTTTGATGCAGTGTTGAATGAGGAGGTCTCGAATGATGAGGTATCTGTGACTTAGAATCAAACATAATCCAAAATTGGGGAACTGATAATAGAGACGAGGCTCTCTGAAGGCTTTGATTTTAGCTTAACTTGGTATCTTTAACTTTTTTAGGTCTATCGTGAAACCGTGGAGCTCATTGTTCCCATTATTTTCCAGCGCACCAAAGCAACTTGCTTTGCATATGGGCAAACAGGTACTATATACAAATCTCAACTAGAACTTTTTATAATCCCAGCTGAACTTATTCTGAAACTTCAAACACTTATCAAATAATTTTCTCCTTTGATAGGGAGTGGGAAAACTTATACCATGAAACCCTTGCCCCTTAGAGCATCACGAGACATCTTGAGATTGATGCACCATACTTACCGCAATCAAGGATTTCACTTGTTCGTGAGCTTCTTTGAAATATATGGAGGAAAACTATATGACCTCCTCAGTGATCGAAAGTAAGTTGATAATGTTCCTGCTTGGATTCTATATTCTGAACTCCCTGTTTTCTTGTCTATAAACTTGAAGCTCCATTTCTGCAGAAAACTTTGTATGAGAAGATGGGAAAGCAGCAAGTTTGCATTGTGGGCTTACAAGAGTACCGAGTTTCTGACGTAGAGACTATTAAAGAGCTGATCGAAAGAGGAAGTGGCACTAGAGTACTGGAACAACTGGTGCAAATGAGGAATCATCTCGTTCACATGCCATACTTCAGCTTGCCATCAAGGGGTCAGTTGATGGGAGGCGATTCGGAAGCCTCCCCGTGTTATTGGCAAGCTTTCCTTCATAGATCTTGCAGGAAGTGAGCGTGGTGCCGATACAACAGACAATGATAAACAAACCAGGTATATTCTTACTCATTTACCTTTTTGGTTCAATTAACTAGCCATAATATGATTTATAATGGGATATTAGAGTGAAAATGGTTTGTGCGAGACTTCTACACTTGTGCATCTGTGCTATTATCTTTGCTTCTTGACATTATAGAACTAGGCAATGCTAGTTAATCGACAGTTAAGGAGCACCTAACAGTGATTGCTACTGCTATCACCTGTACACATTAATTTCTGAGTATTTGTCTCTATGGTATGGTACGCTTGTGCAGAATGGAAGGTGCAGAAATAAACAAGAGCCTACTTGCATTGAAGGAGTGCATTAGAGCTCTTGACAATGATCAAGGTCACATTCCTTTCAGAGGTAGCAAGTTAACTGAGGTTTTGAGAGACTCTTTTATGGGAAATTCTCGGACAGTCATGATATCTTGCATTTCACCAAGTTCAGGGTCATGTGAACATACTCTCAATACCTTAAGATACGCTGATAGGTAAAATAAATCCATTCCACGGCAACAAGTTTTCAGTTATGGTTTCAATTATTTATCTCCCTCCTTGTTTAACTTTTCGTTCTTAAAACCAAAATCCAGGGTGAAAAGTCTTTCAAAAGGAAGCAATCCTAAGAAGGATATACTAGCATCAACCATCAGAGAATCTACAAATGTATCTTTATCTTCGGCTGTGCCGGCTACATCAGCCTTTGATGATGAAATAACTGATTCCTGGCCTGATCAAAATGAAATCGACGATTCAGAAGACTCGTATGAGCCGGAGAAACCTGTATGGAAGAAAAATGGGAAGTTGGAACCACAGAATTTTTATTCGGCAGAAGACAAGTCAAGGAAATTTAATGGTCAGGCGAAATCGAAGGATCTTTCTAAAGCTGATCTTAAGAAGTCAAATTCAGATGATGATTTGAACGTACTATTACAGGTAATCTTTAGTAGATAGTCTATTGTGAAGTGCTTTTTTGTAATGAGGGAGTCATAAATAAGAGACAAACTCTAGTTAATGAGTTGAGTACATTTTCTCAGGAAGAAGGGATCTTGTTAATGCTCATCGAAAACAGGTTGAGGATACCATGAATATTGTTCGAGAGGTACTCACTTCTTCTGTTTACTTATTTTATTAGCCAACTGAATATGTGTGCCTTTACCCAAATCCTTACTGTTTTAGTCCCCGTGTTTTAGCTAACTTCCAATATTTAAATCATTCAAAATTGATCCTTATCGTGGATTTTTTTCCTTTCACAAAAGAACTAATTTTGAATCTTCTAAAACAGAAAGACAAATATTGTACTTGTGCTTTAATGTGCTATATTTTGACCGTCAAGTGTTTGCAATGGCAGGAAATGAATTTGTTGGTTGAAGCAGACCAACCTGGAAATCAGCTCAATGACTACTTAAGTAGATTGAATTCCATTCTGTCTCAGAAGGCTGCTGGCATACTCCAGTTGCAAAATCGCTTGGCACGCTTCCAGAAGCGGTTAAAAGTACAATGTTCTTGTTTCTTCTTCCGCAGGCTATTAAAAGCTGATAGTATTGCAGACAGGATAAGCTATTTGAGACCTGTTATTATCATTCAAATGCCAGTCATTAGCCCGACTTGTGGATTAGTCGTACGATACTTTTTCTCGGTACTCATTTGTTGCTTTATCCAGCCTATTGTTGGATGATTTGCACACAATGTTGTGAATTCATTGCGAGGAATCAGGGTTATGTTTACTAGATATTTGTTCATCAAGTATCATCAGCAAGGTTATACATGTTATCCCGGATTTATTGTAAATTTATATTTTGCTTCTTTCATTAAATTGATAACTTTGGAATCATTTTAATGCTTAATTAAATTATTTAAGTATTTATTATAAATGGAGCGTAAAATAAAAATAAAAATCTTTTCTCAAATGTTAAGAAAACTTGAATCGTCAGGAACAAAAAACGGAACGTTAGCGAAGGGACTAAATAACTTAACGTTCATTAAACATAGGGACTATATATCTAAACGTACAACATAAAGGAACGAAATGGACTTTTATAAAGTTAAACATTAGGGACCTCCATCTCCATATGAATGATTAATCTTCCATTTCTATCAAGCAAATTCACAACCGTTAACAAACCCCGGCCAAGTATATCAGTCATTTGTACTCTGGGTTTTTCCCGCCAATCCATCACGCTCTCCGAGACGAAGCTCTCTGTTTACAAAAAGCCAAGAAACGATCGATTACTTACTTCACACAACAAATCAGAAACACAAAGAAACCGTCAGATAGCAAAATCTCGTGAAGATGTTGATTTCAATCGGAGAAATGGCGATGATCAGAAAACTGACCTTCACCGTGTTCATCTTCTGCGTTCTAATCACTTTCAAGTATCCAAACGGAGGATCAAACAGCACTCGCTACTCTAAACGTCAGCTTTGTGATTCCGTTTTTGTTGAGAATCCTCTTCGCAAGCTTCCAGGTACTCACGTATTCTCTTCTTCCTCCGGCGAAGATGATCGGAGTGAGTTGTACATCGGTCCTGCTCGCTCGCTTGAGTACGATTATTACAGAGAATCGTGTCCGAGAGCTGAGAGGACTATTAGAGAGATGTTTCAGTTTATGTACAGAGTTAAGCCTAGTGTTGCTCCTGCTATTCTGCGTCTTGTTTTTCACGATTGCTTCATTGAGGTAAGTACGGGGATCTATCTTTTCTTGATCTGTGATTTAATTGTTTCTAAATTAGGTTTTCATACTGTTTGGATGATGCGATACTGCTTATTATTGATTCTTGTGATATTGTAGTCACGTTTCTTTCTAATTACAATTCATATGATGACAATGGGTTCTTGAAAGTTTTGAAGTGATTGATTAAACAATATGTTAATTTGGAGATCCTCTTCATTGCGGTCATGTAATTTCTGTATTCGTTTTACTAGAAATTTTTATTTCGTGTCAGTTAGCAATTTGAAATGATGATCTTGTTATTTGCTACATAATAGAAGATTTCCAGGTGTTCGACAAAATAATTATCAAGGTTTAACACTGCATTTTCTTCTTCTGCAGGGATGTGATGCTTCAGTTTTATTGGATCCTGCTGAAGGTATTGAATCCGAGAAAGATTCACCTCCGAATGAAACTTTGAAGGGATTCGACGTCATCGACTTAATCAAGTCAGAGCTGGAAGAACTATGCCCTGGTGTAGTCTCTTGTGCGGATATTCTTGTTTTGGCTGCCAGAGAAGCTGTTCTTATGGTATTTTCTCATTTTTCCTTCTATTATTAATGAAACTATGAAATGAAGTCTTGTATTGTAACCAAATTATGGATGTCAGGCTGGTGGTCCGTTCTATCCACTTTACACTGGCAGAAGAGACAGCACAGTTGCTTTTAAAGATAAGGCTACATTTGGGCTCCCTTCTCCCCCATGATGATCTATCTGAAACCCTAGCATCATTCTCATCCAGGGGTTTCGATGAGAAGGAAACCAGTCGGTCTCTTAGGTATTTATCTATAACTTTGTTTAGAATTCATTTGTTTATCTGTAGTTGCATAGCATTCTTAAGTTTTGATTATCAGTCGATCTGCCTTCTTATTGATGATAATATTCTATGGTATTGCATAATATGTAGAAGGATGCTGAGATTTTCAAATGTTCCTTCCTTTTGTGAACTAAAATGTTTTCATTTCTGTTTTGAATTATGCAACATCGGAGTAAATTGGAGGTCAATGGCATTTCTTCTCAGCTTTTTCCAGCAAGTCCTTTTGCAGGCCTTTGTTCGCTTCCATTGTCTTCCGTTGCTGTATTTAACGTGTCATTAAACTAGATTTCTTCTCAGATTGTCCAAGCTAAACGTTTGGATGTAATCGTGCTTGTTTCTTTCCAGGTGCTCACAGTGTCGGAGTGATCCACTGCCCCTTTTTCCAAAACCGCCTCTACAACTTTGCTGGTACTAATGAGCCCCGACCCATCTCTGGATTCCAGTTTCCTCACGGAAATGAGATCAGTATGCAACACAACTGTTCCATTAAGTGGGTCCTCATCTTCATCCCTACAAGCACCATCTCCCTCATTTAGTGGGTCCTCAACATCATCACCACCAGCTGAAACCCCCTCATTCCCTTCATTCGAGGACTTGGAATCTTCCAGGCGAGAAGGAGGCAGGAGTGGATATGGCCTATGAGGGAGCAGGATCAGCGTTCGGCACGTTATACTATCGGAGTCTTCTGCAAGGTAAAGGAATCCTGTATGCTGATCAGCAGCTGACTGCCGGAGAATGAAACTGGTGTTTGGGTTAGAGCATATGCTTCAGATAACAACTTGTTTCGTCAGGGACTTTGCTCTTGTGATGATGAAGCTCTCCAATCTCCAAGTCTTGACTGCTCCCAGATGGTCAAGTCCGACTCAACTGTTCAAAGGTAGCTTGAGGAAGAAGTTATAACATAGACATCAATAGATTGAAGGGAAAAGAGCCGAATCAGCCTCAATTATTGAAGGTTCATTTCCACTTTTCTGCATAGATAATATCAATTTTTGCAGTACAGGTTTATTCACAGTTTCAACTTGATTCTATAGATACATTACTGGATCATTTGACGATGATGTTACTCGGTGAAATTGCTGGAATTCAAATCTTAGGAGTTCTCTCTACTATATAAGATTCATAAGAAGAAATTTTAGTACCTATATCTTATTATATAGCCTGGAAAAAATAAGCAAACATTACAAAGTTGCATAGGCAATCGGAAAAAGGCTGACCAAAATTTATCGATTGGGACCTCTATAGTTTATGCAAATAGTTCATTATTCGGTCCTTCTATCTTAAAAGCATCCTAAATTGGCTCCTTCGCAAAAAATAAGAATCCAAGGTATCGTTTAAAAAAAAAAAAAAAAATCCAAGATATGGACGTTCTAAAACAAAAGGACCAATATAATTTTTTTCCTGAAACGCACATTATCACCAACTACAGATACGTAGATGGATAAATATGCACAACTAGGGAAGAAGTGCCACTATATATAAGATCCCTCCTAGTCCTATAACCTCATCGAACCAAATCTGCGTCTGGAATTGGATCGGATGCTTTTCGACATCGAATTGGATCTCATCCTGATGGAATTGGAGGCATGATGATGTGGTGGAGTGATTTCCGTATGCACATCTGTTAAGAACTTGTCGACAATGTCAATGTAAACAGGACTCTTAATGCGAGAATAGTAATGTCTGGCTTCTTCAACGTCCAGAACATGATCCATATCTCCTGCATCCATCAACTCCAATTCCTTCATCTTTCTCCTCGCCAACGCCTCTCCTTCTTGATCCATTTTCTTCTGTATTTTTAGCTATTTGAAGCATTTCCGTCTTCTTTCTCCTCCTTCTCCATCATCATTCTAGGCTCTTCCTGCTTAGCAAACTTCATGTAACTTCCATTTGAGGCATCTTCATCGGACTGTTTTTCAGTCTTGTCTTCCGGCTTCCAATTATTATCTTGGTAAAATTCATCAGGAAAGAATTCATGATCTGTTTGATGATTCTTCCAATATCGAGAACTACTCGAAAATGGGTTCAAGACAACTGGTTTTGGTAGTAGCTGCTTATTATTATGCTTCTTAGAATTGTAATCTCCAATATTGAAGAAAGATGTAAATCCTTTGATGGTCTTTTTGAATGTTTCCTTTAGCTGCTTCATAGCTATCTGATCTCAACTTCAAGAAGAGACTTGTAAAGCTTTAAACCTTTATTTAGTTTGTTTCAACGTACAGATAGAAAGAAAGACAGAGACAGTAAAAGAGCCATTTGTTGCCAAGAAACCAACGCAATGATTGGAGCCATATAAATAAGACAAAACAATACTCGATAAATAATAATAATAACCTTTAATTAATTAAGTAATCGACTACCCTCAAAAACCAAAAAAAAAAAATTATGTTAATCCGCAAGTTAAAGTGGTCGGTCGTTCAATTAAGGTCGGTTCAATCGTGAACCGAATCTATCTTCCGTTGGTAAAGATTTAAGAAACGGACAAAATTAGGCTAAAAATTAAACTTGGTTAGACATTAACCCAAACTAACTCCAAACATAACATAGTAGTATTAGTAACATGAGGTGATTTTTTGGCCAATCCTGAAAATTGAAATCGAACTAGAATTAACTCAAACCGAACTAGTGATTTCCCATTCCAAAATATTAAATGCAGAGGCATACCAATTTTGTTTTTTTGTAGGTGACTCATTAAATTATGTCCATGTGCAAATCTGGATGGTCCCTCGTTCTAATTGGGATTAAGTTTATTTCGTTTTCTATCATTTAATGTCTCGATTTGTTTTATTCATCAGAATGATTAACACAAAAGTCAAATCGAGTCGAAACCGGCCTACAGAACCAAAACTTGAATCGTTGAGGCCCATGCCGAGTTAAGTGATGGTGGCAAGCCCAATCCATCATCCATAGGTTTTAACGTGGACCGTAAAACACCAGATCACTACTACTCCTCAAAACCCTAACAAAACTATTTTGGAAGAGATATAAAATCGCAAAGCTTCTCCCTTCTCTATTCACTATCCGCGGCAAGGAGCAGCCATTAGAGTTTCTCTGCATCGTCTTCGACAATGGTAAACCCCCAAAACAACAATACCCATTTCAATTCAACTCTATTCTCTTCTGGGTTTTTGATCTATATGATAATTTGTTGTTAATTTTTGTTTGTATTGGATTTGTGGATGGAAATTGAATCGAACTGGATTGATGAATGACAGGGAAAAGGAACAGGGAGTTTCGGTAAGAGAAGGAACAAGACACACACTCTCTGTGTGAGGTGTGGCCGTCGTAGCTTCCATCTCCAGAAGAGTCGCTGCTCCGCTTGTGTTTACCCTGCTGCTCGCAAGAGGACATGTATGTAAAAAACCCGTTTGATTTTTCTGGAATTGTGTATTTAGTTCGAATTGCTTTGTATTCGTTTGTTAATTTTCCATTTCTTATCAAGTACTATTTGAGTTCTTGTGTAAATGTCAGTAATTATAAATTACATTTAATGTGTAAGCTGTCCATTTTTTATTTTGTTTTGGCATTCTTACATCTGGGACTGCCTTCATCTTCTCTATGAGATCTGTTTTGAACGGGTTGTAATTGTATAGCCATGGTTGTTTTAGTTTCATAATGTATTCAACTATGTTACCTGGTGATTAAGCTAAAAATTGTCATTTCAGAGTGTATAGTTGCCTTGTTCTGTTCATCAGAACAAGTGAATGTAGCTTAATATCTTTTATTCAGCTACGTTTTTTAGCTTATGCCTGCTGTATGAGTTTACGCAGTTTCCCTTAAAGGTTCATTTTTTCAAAAGTATGTAAATTTGCATGGATGTCTTTAAATGTTTGTAAATTTGAGTTTTATTAGTAGTATTCTTTACTTCTGGTAATTTGTTTTTTTTTTACTCTCCAATATCTGTGTAAAGCTCAAAATGGCTTGGAGTTGTGTATTGCCATGGTGTCTGTGGATAATCTTCTGTTTGGATTGTGTTAACTTTGAAAGTTATGTTCATTCAAGGGTTTATGCTGTTGTTCTGACCCATTTGTATACTTGAATGGGACAATTGATTGAAATCCTTCCTTCCATTATTAGTTCTTCTGTCATTATCCCTGTTGGAAGTTTCTTCTTATCTGAGCTAGATATTCTTAGTCTTACTTTGCATTTTTATGGGTTTCAGATAACTGGAGTGTCAAGGCAATCCGAAGAAAGACAACCGGCACTGGCAGGATGAGGTACATGCGCCACGTGCCTCGTAGGTTCAAGAGTGGTTTCAGAGAAGGTACTAAACAAAATTTTCTAGCAGTCCTTTTGTCATTTGCAAAATTTATTGGTCTGTAAATGAAGTTTTATCATTTTATTAGATTTCGCTTGTCTTATATGTTTGCTTTCTTTCTTGTCAGGCACTCAAGCACCACCAAGGAAGGTCGCAGCTGCATCAGCATAAGTTGTTTGTTCCAGAACGAGGAGAGGTATTTTGATAGAGCTTTTAGATTGTGATCAATTGTTGGAATGAGCTTTTTGAGAACCAAATGTTTTATGGATCTTATTTTTCTATGTCATCTAATTGCTACCCTCGAATATGTAGTTTGCTTATGAATACTGAACAACAGACTTTGTTTGAAGCCAATTTATAATTTGCTGTGTATTCTCGAGTTGTAGGCTTGTTTAGGTGTTACTCGAGTTGTAAGCTTGTTTAGGTGTTACCCAGTTGTAGGCTTATTAATGTGATCCTGATTTGTAGGCTTAGTTAGGTGCTTATCGAGTGCTAGGCCAGTTTTGGTTCTTCCTGGTGATTCTGGAGTTGTAGGCTTATATAAGTGATCCCAAGTTGAAGGCATGTTTAGGTGATTCCCAGTGCGCTACGGTCTTAGGGTTTGAAACGGAACGGTAAACCGGAAATAGAGTAATCGAAAACATTGTTTTCAATTTTGGATTAGCGCTTAATGATGCTATAATTAACCAAAATCGTGGATATAATTAAACAAAACCGGTAACAACGTTACCGATTATGCTTTGCCTGCAAAAATAATTAACCAAAATTGGTAACAACGTTACCGATTATGCTTTGGCACAAAATACATAATTTGCATAATCGAAGACATAGTCTTCGATTTTCTTTCGCAGTAATATAGTTTTTTAGTCAATTTTTATAGTTTGATAATTAATTACTTAAAGTATAGTTTTTGTAGTCAACTTTTATAGTTTGATAATTAATTACTACAAAAACTTTTATAGTTTGATAATTAATTACTTAAAGTATAGTTTTTGTAATCAACTTTTATAGTTTGATAATTAATTATTTAAAGTTGAAGTTTTTGATTTTGATTTTGCAAAAACGAAAACACCGTTTTCGTACTTTAGCAATTTTGTTTAATAATTAATTACTTTAGTCAACTTTCGTTTTTGATAAAATGAAAACGGTGTTTTCGTACTTTAGCAATTTTGTTTGATAATTAATTACTTTAGTCAACTTTGGCAATTTTGTTTGATAATTAATTAGCAATTTTTTTGAGTTTCGATTTTGCAAAAACGAAAACACCGTTTTCGCTTTTCATGCTTTCATTTTTCTGCATAATCGAAGACAGTGTTTTCGTTCTTTACCAAAGCATAATCGAAGACAGTGTCTTCGTTTTTCATTTAGATTTAATTAAAGGAGGAAGATCGAAAACAATGTTTCCGATCTTCCTATTTTTTCTCCACCATTCGCCATGCACCACATATTGTGTACACCTATTGAAATGTATATATATATATGTAATTAACTCGTGATTCCCAAGTCGTAGGCTTGTTTCTGTATTTTCGGATTCGTAGGCTTTTCTTTTTTTCCGAGTCTTCGGCTTGTTTAGGTGTTTTCCAGTTGTATGCTTATTTAATTGATACCGAGTTGTAGGCTTGTTTGGACGTTATCCGATGTTTCCCTAGTTGTAGGCTTGTTTGGGATTTTCCCGAGCTGTAGGCTTGTTTGGGCGGATATCGAGTATTAGGCTTGTCTGGGCCTATCCGAGTTGTAGGCTTGTTTGGCTGTATCTCGAGTTGTTGGCTTGTTTGGGAGTATCCCGAGTTTTAGGCTTGTTTGGGCGTATCCCGAGTTGTAGGCTTGTTTGAGTGTTTCCCGAGTTGTTGGCTTGTATGGGCGTTTCACGAGTAGTTGGCTTCTTTAGGTGATTCCAAGTAGTAGGCTTGTGTAGGTTCTTCCTAAGTTGCAGAATTGTTTAGTTGTTTCCCGAGTTGTAGGCTTGTTTATGTGTTTCCCTAGTTATTAATGTGTTCTGAGTTGTAGCCTTGTTTAGGTTATTCTGAGTTGTAGGCTTATTTAAGCTGCTAATCCCAGGAAGACTTTTGCGATTCAGGAGTCTAACATTAGCTATCTATTTCAGTAGAACCAATTTATTGCGATTTTTTTAGTTATATAATAACAAAATATTAATGTCAGCGTACAGTTTAGATACATACCATTTACTTTCGAGAATAAAATTATGATTTTCAAAATCGAGCAAAAAATCTTTCACCATAATCTTTAGTTTTGTAGAAAAATTGATAAAAATTAATTTGTTTCGAAATGATTTGTGATTTGTTTGTTTAGGTATCTAATAATAAAATATTAATGTCGGAATAAATTTTAGGTACATATCAATGAGTTTAGAGAAGAAAATTACGATTTTCAAATTCGAGCAAAAATTCTTATACTATAGTCTTTAGTTTTGTAGAAAAATTGATAAAAATTAATTTGTTTTCCAAATGGTTTATGATTTGTTTGTTTAGTTATCTAATAAAAAAATATTAACGTATGAATAAATTTTAGGTACATACCAATGAGTTTGAGAAGAAAACTAAAATTTTCAAATTCGACCAAAAAAATCTTTTACTATATATATAGTCTTTAGTTTTGTTGAAAAATTTGATAAAAAATAATTTGTTTTCAAATGGTTTTTGTTTGTTTGTTTAGGTATCTAATAACAAAATATTAATGTAGGAATAAATTTTAGGTGCGTACCAATGATGTTTAGAGAAGAAAACTACGATTTTCAAATTCGAGAAAAAATTCTTTACTTATAGTCTTTAGTTTTGTAGAAAATTTGATAAAAATTATTTTATTTGGAAATGGTTTGGATTTGTTTATTTAGGTATCTAGTAACATAATATTAATGTAGGAATACTAATTTTAGGTGCATACCAATGAGTTTAGAGAAGAAACTACGAATTTTCAAATTCGAGTAAAAATCCTTTACTATAGTCTTTAGTTTTGTAGAAAATTTGATAAAAAAAATAATTGTTTCAGAAATGGTTTAGGATTTGTTTGTTTAGTTATCTAATAACAAAATATTAATGTAGGTTAAATTTTATGTGCATACCGATGAGTTTAGAGAAGAAAACTATGATTTTCAAATTCGAGCAAAAAGCACGTTCACTATAGTCTTTAGTTTTGTAGAAAAAATGATAAAAATTAATTTGCTTCGAAATGATTTGGATTTGTTTTTTTTTAATTATCTAATAACAAAATATTAATTAGTTGAATAAATTTTAGGTGCATATCAATGGGTTTAAAGAAGGAAAATATGATTTTAGTAATTATGTTAGAAAATGAGACTTATAAAATGATTTTTTTCGATTTGTGTGAAATGTAAAGAATATTAATGTATATTTGGGACGGAGGAGTATCTTTTATTCACCTATGATTTTTAGCTTATGCCTGTTGTATGAGTTTATGCAGTTTCCCTTAAAGGTTCATTTTTTCCAGAAGTATGTAAATTTGCATGGATGTCTTTAAATGTTTGTAAATTTGAGTTGTATTAATATTATTCTTTACTTCTGGTAATTTTTTTTTTATTCTACAATATCTGTGTAAAGCTCCAAAATGGCTTGTAGTTGTGTATTGCGCGCCATGGTGTTTGTGGATAATCTTCTGTTCGGATTGTGTTAACTTTGAAAGTTATGTTCATTTAAGAGTTTATATCTAAATTATAATTTCGCCTAACTATCTAAGCAGACAGCTGATCTGAAGTCTGAACATACTTATAAAAGGCTGCGATAAACCCAAATGTTCCGATACTAGAGAGCTTTCCAAGTTGTCCTCGATGGCGATTACTGTTCATAAAATGGACCGAGGAAGATCAAAGCGCACTCTTTCGATTAAGCTCATCAGTGTGTACTTTTTCTACCTTTCGTCTTTCTACGGAGAGTTAAAGGGCGTCGCGTGCCGGGCATAGAGCTTTGGCAGATAGAAATCCATCTCAAATTTGGGACGAACCCGGTCCAAGTCCAACACTGAAGTTGGACCCGATCGATCATCTCAAGATCGATTTTGAAGGTTTTGATTCATCAAGCCCAAAGCCCCAAAGCCCCAACTATCCAATTATTTTAAGGTCCAACACTATGATTTTCAACTTTGAGAAAAAACCATTTACTATAAGGATTTAGTTTTGTAAAAAATTTGATAAAAAATTAATTAGTTTCGAAATAGTATGGTTTAGTTGTTTTAGGTATCGAATAAAAAAAATATTAATTTGGGGATAAATTTTAAGTACATGCTGATGAATTTAAGAAGAAAATTATGATTTTCAAATTCGAGCAAATAATCCTTTACTATAATTTTTAATTTTGTAGAAAAATTGATAAAAAAATAATTTGTTTTGAAATAGTATGTGCTTTGTTTGTTTAGGTATCTAATAACAAAATATTAATTTCAGAATAAATTTTAGGTACATACAAATGAATTTTTAGAGAAGAAAATTACGATTTTCAAAGTTCGAGCAAAAAATCATCTACTATAGTCTTTAGTTTTGTAAAAAATTGATAAAATTTAATTTATTTCTTTAAATGGTTTGGTTTTGTTTTTTTAGGTATCTAATATAAAAATATTAATGTCGGAATAAATTTTAAGTACATGTACAATGACTTTAGAGAAGAAGGCTACGGTTTTTAAATTCGAGCAAAAAACCGTTTGCTAATAGTCTTCAATTTTGTAGAAAAGCTTAAAAAAATAATAGTTTGTTTCGAAATAGTTTGTGTTTGTTTATTTAAGTATCTAATAACGAATATTAATGTCGGAATAAATTTTAGGTACATACTAATGAATTTAGAGAATAAAACTACAATTTTCAAATTCGAGCAAACAATCATTTACTTATAGTTTTTAGTTTTCGTAGAAAATTTGATAAAAATTAATTTGTTTCAAAATGATTTAGTTTTATTTGTTTAGGTATCTAATAGAAAATGTCTTGTTTAAGTGATCCCAAGTAGTAGGCTAGTATAGCTTCTTCCCGAGTTGTAGGCTTGTTTGAGTGATCCCGAGTAGTAGGCTTGTTTAGGTGTTTCCCGAGTTGTTGGCTTGTTTAGGTGTTTCCCGAGTTGTAGGCTTATTAATGTGATCACGAGTTGTGGGTTTGTTTACATTTTTCCCTAGTTGTAGGCTTGTTTAGGTGCTTCCGAGTTGTAGGTTTGTTTAGGTGATTCTCCAGTTGTAGGCTTATATAGGCTGCCAATCCTGGGAAGATTTTTGCGATTCTCGAGTCTAATATCATTCTATCTATTTCGGTAGAACCAAATGTGATTCTCGAGTCTATGCTGCCACTAATCCTGGGCAGAATTTTGCAGCAGTGAACTCAAAATCTGTCGTCTGATTTGGCTGAACTTTGTAGCCAGATGAAATTTTAGCCCATTTTGAGTTCAAAAACAAAGTATATATTTCATCTTATAAGTGCAAGATATCGTGTAAGATGCATGAATATTTTGCAGGACAATATTTAGAGTAAGACGTAAAACTTTGGATTATTCTTATTCAAAGAACTTTTCACGGTATGCTTTCTATAACCTCAAGATTCTTACAAACTCCCTCAAATGGTGATAACAAAGAAATTACTAATTACAGAAGTTTTGACCTTGAATAGCTTGGCACCAGCCATGTACATAGATTGACCGCAATTTACAAATCTCAATACTTTCTTTCTATTGAAAAGAAAAACCGAAAAATTTCCCAGTTCGATTCTTACATGTTTAGAACTGTATTCAATTTGCTCTAAATTCGCCAAATTTATGCTTCTCGTCATGTAATTGCTTGAAGATGTAATCCATTTCTGGAAATGCAGACAAAAGTAGGAGCTCTAAAAGGTCGTATGCTAATAGCCTCATGCAAACAGAAGACTGCACAAAACAAAGTATAGAAGCTTTGTTAAATGCACAAATCAAGGTAACATGTAATGTTCTTAGAAAGTGAAAAGCTTGTAAATCGTACATTGACAAATTCTGACCACACATTCATATATTACCTGAAGAAAAAAATAGACGTCCTTTGCACATTGTTCATATTCCTTCCGACCAACCAGACCAATGACAGTAGCAGGTGCATTCTCTGCATTGAAATTATTTCAATTTTTCTTGTTAAAAACGATATATAATTTCATACTAATGTAGATAATGAAACAAGAAAGGTTTGAAGCAGAAAATACCAATCATTAGCTCATATACGAATTTTGCACGTCGATCAGCTTCCTGCTGCTGCTCTTCACTCAGCCTGGGGGAAGATAACACAGCCGGTATCGGGCCATTAGGGGACTTCGGAGATGCATTGTTTGGTGGGGGCTTTTTCTTTGGATGTTTGGTGATGAAAATTCCATCCGGCCAAAGAATCTAATTTTGTTATATATCAAAAAGACAATATGTGAGGATCTATAAAATATGTGAAAAGCAAGATGAAATGTAATGAAAATTATGGACCTGCTCAAGTCGTTTGATAGCTGAAGCAACCACAGAACCCGTACGCAGAAGCTGGATTTTCTCTACTAACCAATCATCAAAGGCATCACCCATTCCGAGTTGCAGTATTTGTTTGGCCACCCAAAAGGCCTGTCGCCTGTTTCATAAAAAGGGTTACTACAGGCAAAAGCTTTGTAAACCGACTAAATAAGAGCAAGGTTATGTAATCAGAAGAGTTACCTTATCCATCCACCATCCTGGAGCTGGAAAACGACATCCACCAAATCCAAAACAGGGATGCTTAAATTTGGTGGCACCCACTACACAGAAGAAAAGTTAAACTATAAGTCTTGCAGCCACCTAGGAGTTTAGTAGTAAAGCAGACAATGAATTAAGAAAATATCGAACTTAAAACTGTTTTTAAAATATCTTTCAAAACATCGGATAGGTAGAGTAAGATGTGCCATGTCATAATGTTTGGTGAGGGTCAAATGTTTTGTTACCTCAGAGGGAAGAGTAGGGTCAGCAGCAGCATTAAGAGACGATACGGCTGCATCTTGTATACCGTTTTCCTCTTTCCTTTATCAAAATTACGCGACTTTCTTACGAATGGTTTGTTGGGTTCTAGTTCCTGTTTTTTCACCGGAGAATGAGACATGTCTATTGAATTAGACATCAACCTATCTCCTCCTGGACCATGCTTCATATTCAATAGAGATTCATTGGTATCACTTCCCACTTCTCTCTGAGGATAAGGGGCTGACAACAGGACCAGCAATATTTGAAACCTGTTTACTCTTCTCTGGTGGGTTATTAGCCATGTCAACTACCATCGAGAAAAATTTGGCACATCAAATCGAGGGGAGATAGTTTTGGAGGGCATTAAGTTGGTCAATTTACAAATTGCTTACAATACCTGAAAATGTTTCGACAATTGAAAAGGAGCTAGAAAATATATATGTCTGCATGAAATGAATGTAAAAAATTAACAATTCTGTGCAAGGACAATAGAAAAATAAACCAAGAGGTAAGAAACAGAAGGAAAAAAAAAGGCAAAATAGAAGGAAAGAAAAACCTGGGAGTCAACACTAAGAAAGTCCCAGACTTCGATTGATCCTGCAACTCTGGGAATCTGTAGAAGCTTCTGTGAAGCATAAAAAGGACTATTAAAAGATTTGAAAAGTGATACAAAGAATAACAATTCCACTATTCCAGTACTGCAGATAACATTTCAATCGCTATCTGTTGAGTATAAACTGCCACAGATCTAATGTTTGCAAGCTAGATTTAAAAAACGTGCAGACTCAATTCCAGTATTGCTGAAGCAAACAAATTAAAGTAATGGATGCAATGAAAAGAACATTTTACTTAGCACAAGGACTATTCTACCTAGTAACTGTGGTATCCGTTGATCATTAAGTCGTCAACGTTTTTCATACGTATCATATAAAAGAGAAGATTATGAAACAATTGAGCTCTTAGGTATCACCTTCACATAACGGTCGAGCAGGATACAGCGTTCTCGAATGACTTGTACATCTAAACCTGTTGAAAGAAAATGCTTTGGTGGCAAATGAAGATTATATTCTGGAAAATCTTTAAGACGCCGATGTAGCTCCTCAAAATGCCGGAATCTGAAGGAAAACAGCAAATATGTAAGACAGAGACTCCATAAGTTATGGGCATAATCTGACATCTTTGGACACAACTCAAGGGGAAACAATAATTCTAACAACAACGAATAACTAGAGCTCAAACACATCAAAGAGGGACAAACCAAAACCATTCAAATAAAAGCAAAATCTTTGGCACCTTCGCTTTATGGACCAACTATTGTCGTTTACATCTGTAACAGAAAGGGAATAAACAGTAAATGCTGAAGAGTTGCTCTTCACAATATTTGCACCCAAAACCTGCCAGAGAAAAAGAGTAATATTCTTCAAGTATCACTAACTTGTAAGGAAAGTAACAAACATGCCATAACAGAAGTATACGAGGGAGAGTGGTGGTAAGCACCTCGCATCTCAATTTGAAAAATGAGTCCACCATTAATGATCTTTTCAAAGAATTAGCACCCAAACCCCGACTTTCTGGTATACTAAGAGAGGATGTAGAAGAAGAAGCATTTGCTCCACTCTGAAGCCTATCCGAAACTTCAATCCCAGAATCATCACTAGAATCATCAAGTTGCCCATGTCCTTTTGAAGGACTAAGAATATCCAGTCCGTCTCCAGACAAGAAGTTTGTCCTCTCAACCTCTTGCCAGACAGGCATTTTCTGGCTGCTCAATCTAGACCTTTTCTTTCCACTCTGTGTACCAGGCAATGGATTATACCGAACCTTCCCTTTACCTGTCTTTTTCCTCAGACGGCGCGTTCAAGATTTTCAAGTGGATGATGAATGTGTGTAACAGATGTATTTCTGCTGCTTCTTCCATCCCAAACTTTAGTTCCAGGAGAATCAATACCAGTCACACTTTCAGGCTCTTCATCTTCAGAAGTATAAGAATCACCACTTCCTGAGTCAAAATCCTCAAATCGCATAGGCTTCTCATCTATGTCCTGATATGACACTGAAGAGCCATTTGAAGTCTTTTGTTCTGAAGAGGGGGATGAATTCTGTACAAAACCTTTTTCACTAACTCCAGTCTGGTTCCCAGGTGGTCTGGTAACCAATAACTTCTTGGAATGATTTGGATTTGCAGCTGAACGATGTTGTGGGACTTGTTCAATTAATCCATTTCCCCCATTTTTCTTTTCGTAGTCTCTCCCTTTTGTCCACACATTTTCAAAATGTTCGGGGGCAAGGCCTTGGGTTTTCCTGCTAGATAACATGTCTAACTGGTCACCCCATTCTCCTCCAGAAAGATAACGTTGAATGCCTCTTTCCCCACTTGTTTGGGTGTCTTCAGGCAATGAACTCCATGAGCGTGAAGATCGAGTAGCAACAGAAAGCAAAGGATCTTTATCGTAAGCAGTCTCCTTCAGATCATACATTTCCGCCGTTTTGGAGCGAGAGTTGGACTTCTCACCTTTTAAAAGCACAAGTTCCACCCCAGTAACAGTAGGATCTGGAAACTCGGAGAATTGATCTGGTGTGACTTCTGAGGACCCATTTGGTTTGGAAGAAGACGATTCTTGAGCTATGTTAGCTCCTTTATTACCCCCTCTTCTTGATATGACTGCGGCTTCAATCCTTTCATTAATAAACCTAGTATCCAGATAGAAGTTCAGCAACGATATAGTTGGAAAGGAGAAATAATAAGCAAGAATAAAAGGTTACCTTGGACTGGCTAGGTTTAGGACTGGTCTCATAACTGCACAGGTGAGGAGCTCTCGGGCAGTATAACGAAAAAAAGAGCATTGTAGATCTTCAGGTCTGAATGTCAAAGATATGAGACCATCCATCAAAGACTGTAACACCTGATGAAGCAATAAAGAGCAAGTAAAGAGAATTCAAATACTAGGAATGCAGATAAGGTAAATTCACTAAGCATAAAACGACAACCCTGTAGTGACAACCTTATGCTCAGATTCAGCAGAAAATAGTGCAGGATGGAGCTTATTCTCAGAAGCTAGGATACGTTTAAGCTCCATGTCTCTGTATTCAGTACTCAACCAACTCAACTTCTCCTTGTCTATCTTTGCTTGTGTAGAACGAAAAAGCTCCAAGTTGTCACAAATGATTTTAATAATATCCCTGCACCAAGACAAAAATTAATTTTTAATAGATAAACTTTTAATTACAGAAAAAAAATTCCAAGGAAAAGCAAACTCAAGCACCATAAACCTCGTCAAGAGATCAATAAGATTCACATTCCTCACACGGGCAGAAATTTCCCCAAAAGCACTATTGACGATCAACACCAGTTCCTCTGGACCTTCCCTATCAGGTGTTAAGCGATTGTACCAAAGATCTGACACCCACTCAAACACTAGATGCCTGGTGAATTGATTAATTGCATCCTCAACCACAGGTGAGTTCACTTTCTTCTTCCAATCAGACCAGTCAACAGTTTTAGGATACACTGGAGGCTTTTTCTGAGACAATGAGTTAGCTGAGGAAGTTTGGCTGTTGTATGAGGCCGCTTTTCTCATCAATACAATATCTAAGGAGAAATAGCGAAGCAGGATGATTAAAGTAGCAGCAGCAGGCAAGTTGACCCAAACAGAGGAGCTTGTCACTGAAAAAAACAATAGAGCTCAAATACAAAACAACAAGAGAGTGATGTTGATAGCAAACACCAACCATAATAAGCTAGAACATTTAAAACTTACATCGACTGAGAGTAAATACAACTGGAATGCAAAAATTCTCTAACAGAAAAGATGTCACAGAACATATGGATTAGAATAAACTAATATATAATGCCCTTACCTTCCTCTATGACATATTCAGAGAACCACGAACGTGTCACTGAATGGGAAATACGACCGTAACATAATTTGAAACCTCTATAACTAAACATAATATTTTAAACTTATTCACGAGTGAGCAGAGTCACTTTTGACGACTTCCATCTACATTGTTTTTGGGCACCCTCTTCCTTATAGGTTACTCACAAGTTTGAACTTCTCTGTTAAGAACATGAATATACAAGGTCAACATTGGTGTGGCTAAACTATCTCCAACTCTTCCACTCATCTTTTCTCTGGTGCACTCGTTTCTCATATGCTCATTTTACTATTCTCACATATCCATTTTCACATCCATGTTCACAATAAATCCTTAGCTGAAATATGCAACATCACACTCCAAATTGCATAGAAAAAAGTACTATCAATCCATCAAACTTAAAAATAAACAATGAAATGCCCGCGCCAGAATCAGTTCGGTATCTAAGAAAACATAATTCCAACCATTACTCAATAACAATGAGAATGCACGCGCCAAGCTCGACTGAAGCTACAAACAATAATATATAGTCCAAACTAAAAATTATCCACACATAGTAACAATGACAAAAGTAAAGCACATAAATCTTGCAACTGAAAAGAAAAATGTATCAACTGAACTCCAAAACCACTGATAACTCTGCCATTTCAATCCAGCTTCAAAAAGTAATGACAGAAACTAACACCAGAATTGAGTGAAAAACTCTTAATTTGGATTGAAATTAAACATCTGCAGCTAAAATACTAATCAACCCAATTACTCAAACTGGTTGCATTATTCACTCAGCAGATTCGGATCAAGGTGAATGAATCAAATACAGTAAGGGAAACTAACTACATGACATGAGATAAGACAACCCAACAACGCAAATGACTAAAATCACAAGTCTCTTCTTGGCTTCTTCCGCCAAGTCTTTGACGGACACTTGCTGCTTCCTGGGTGCTCATTTTTTCAGCTCAAATTAAGTGACAAATCAAGCGAATTAAATCCTCAAATTCACCATTTCTCTTCTCTTACTAAGAAAAAAGTGAACTTGAGGAATTGGATTGCATTAAAAAACGAGAATTTAATAGAGAGAACAAAGAATTAGTACTGCTATGATGAGAGACGGCGAGGCGAGGAGGACCGTTAGGTTTTGGGTTACGTGATTGTTTTTCCATTTTCCTTTTTACGTTATTAGATTTTTTTTTGGATTTCTTGCTACGTTTAAACTTCTTAATTTTGTGTAATTTA